>BPLR01000023.1:0-105623 GCA_021605095.1 Caerostris extrusa | reverse complement strand
TCATATTTTCCTAAAACTCTTTCTTTCCATTTCTTTAACCAATTTAAAGAAACAATATACTTCTCGCTGTAACTGGGTTTTTATTTATAGTAAATAAAAATACCTAATCATCATCAATAGCACGGCCAAGACCCAGAATGAGCTTTCCTTTGAAGAGATTTCCATGCAGTCTCTGGATGACAAAGGTCCTCAAATTCATGCTTTAGTCAAATCATAACTTTTTTCATAACCTTTAGTCATCAAATTCACATCCAACCTTTAAATATCTTTCTACAAAAACTCCTTCGATCCATCGCCACTTGGATTCTTCTCTTCCTTTCTTTGTCCCTGTGGAAATAAAATATCCAAAAAGTAAAATCAACAGAAAATGTATCTTTAAATCTTTAATTCTGTATTAATGCTGCTCGTTTAAAAATTGAATTGGAACTACTTCGTGATTTACACTGTAAAAATTTGGTATTTCAAATAAAATTTTTCAGCGATTTCATTCCAGCCTTTTAAGTAAATCACTACTAAAATCAATCCTTCGTCTTGAATCCTTTCTACCACATAAGAAGTTTCAGGCAGGGTAGTGTTCTATTTTAAGGAGGGTCCTTTCTAGGATTTCTGGCATGACAATTAATTGGAAGAGAACAAGAGAAATTCTAATCTATGCCCGAGAACTTTTTACCTATTGGTGACTAGAGCTTTCGTGCTTCGAATATTAGAAGACGTTCGAAAAATGTTTGAATTAAATTTGCCATTTTTTTATATGTGACATTACTTCAACAGGTGTCATATGAAATCCAATTTTAAACTCTGTTGAGAGTTTTCATATTGAATTTGAATTTAGTAGGAAGGAAATGATTTAAATCCCTACTTGCTTGACTTTTTCAAAATCTAAATTTTAAAACTCTTTTTATGCGTAGAATTTTCACTCTAATCTGAGATTTTCCATTATGACGAAAAATGCATACTTTGCATGCTTTTATCTTGTGAAGGTTTTTTACATTGAAATTTAGTATTAAAAAATGATATTTTTTTTGAAATTTATTATTAAAAATGTTCTTTTTCGAAAATGTATTATTAAAAGGTTATATTTTTACAAAAGTGATATAAAGATGATGCAATAAATATAAGTATCATACTTTTGAAGTATTGCAAAACGTCATCAACTTTTATGCATTTTCAATATTTAAAAATAGCCTATTTTCAAACTCGACAAATACTTAATCTGAATTAATATACTTTTTAATCGTGAAATTACTATTATTTTAGATATTTGAGGTTTTTGACTTTCTAAATCTGAACGCTTATTAAAAAAAAAAAAGGGTTCATTCTTTTCACGCAACTTGGATCGCCCTCTTCCTCTTTGTTCCTGCGGAAATAAAATATTAAAAAGTAAAAAATCAACTAAAATTGTATCTTTAATTTAATTCTACCCTTTTAAAATTGAATTGTAACTACTTCGTGACATTCTACACTGTGAAAATTGGTATTTCAAACAAAACTTTTCTCTGGGTCTCATTCCAGTCTTTTAAATCTAAGAAAATCAATTTATAAGTTATCTTAAAATCCTGTCTATGAGTTTCAGGCAGGGTAGTGTTCTATCTTTAAGAACCCTTTTTAGAATTTCTGTATGAATTGACAATTGAATTGAAAGAGAACGGAGAAATTGGTAATCTATGCCCGGGAGAACTTTTACCTGTTGTTGACTAGTGCTTTCGTGCTGAATATCAGACGTTCGAAAAAAAATATTTGAATTAAATTTGCCATTTTTTTTTTTTATATCTGACGGGAATCAACAAGTGTCATATGAAACTTTCAATTTTCTAAACTCTCTTGAGATATCATATTGAATTTGAATTTAGTGTGAAATAGAAATTAATAAAATTCTACTTAAGACTTTCAAAATCTAAATTTTAATAATTTATTATCTGCAGAATTTTTTTATATAATCTGAGATTTTCCATTACGACGAAAAAATGCATACTTGAATGATTTTTATCTTAGAAGCTTTACATTGAAATTTAGTATTAAAAATGTTCGTTTTCGAAATTTAATATTAAAGCTGTTATTTTTTTTTTTTTCAGAAATGTATTATTAAAAAGTGTTATATCTTTTACGAAAAGTGATATAAAGAGGATGCAATAAGTATGATGAAAGTGTCATATCTGAAGTATTGCAAAACGTCACCAACTTTTATGCATTTTCAATATTTAAAAATGGCAGATTTTCAAACTCGTCAAATACTTAATCTAATTAATATACTTTTTAATCGTAAAATTATTATTATTTTAGATATTTGAGGTTTTTGTCTTTCAAATCTGAACGCTTATTAAAAAAAGGCTACATTCTTTTGGCAACTTGGATCACCCTCTTCCTCTTTGTCCCTGTGGAAATAAAATATCTAAAAAAGTAAAAAATCAACTGAAAATGTATCTTTAATTTAATTCTGCTTTCACATTGTTCGTTTAAAATTGAATTGAACTACTTCGTGACATTCTACATGGTGAAAATTGGTATTGAATAAGATTTTCTTGGTTTCATTCCAGCCTTTTAAATAAACCTACGAAAAATCAATTTATAAGTTATCTTAAATCCTTCCTATGAGTTTCAGGCAGAGTAGTGTTCTATTTTAAGAATCCTTTTAGAATTTCTGTATGAATTGAATTTAAATCTATGCCGGGGAGAACTTTTACCTGTTGTTGACTAGAGCTTTCGTGCTTCGAATATCAGAAGACGTCCCAAAAAATATTTGAATTAAAGTTGCCATTTTTTATATGGGACATTACTTTCAACAGGTGTCATATGAAATCAATTTCTAAACTCTCTTGCGATTTCATATTGAATTTGAATTTAGTAGGAAAGAAATTATTAAAATCCTACTTATGACTTTCAAAATCTAAATTTTTAAAACTCTTTTTATTCGCAGAATTTTTCACATAATCTGAGATTTTCCCTTATGACGAAAATGCATACTTGCATGATTTTTATCTTAGAAGGTTTTACATTGGCTTGTAGTATTAAAAAATTGATAGTTTTTGAAATTTATTATTACAAATGTTCGTTTTTTGAAATTTATTATTAAAAATGTCATATCTTTCACGAAAAGTGATATAAAGATGATGTAATAAATATGATGAAAGTATCATGCTCTGACGTATTGCAAAAACGTCATCAACTTTTATGCATCTTCAGTATTTAAAAATAGCATATTTTCTAAACTCGTCAAATATCTAATCTAATTAGTTTTCTTTTTAATCCTAAAATTAATTAATATTTTAGATATTTAGAAGCTTTTAACTTTCTAAATTTTTGACATTCGTTAAAACAGAGGTTTCATTCTTTTTTTTTTGTTAAAATACTGAATGTAGCAATTCCCAAAACTAAAAATGAATATGACCTTTAAATCTGCATAGAGCCAAGAATATTGTAAATTGATGTGTGATGATTGGAAACTAATTCCCTAAAAGAAGATAAAAGCACCAGCGCATAAATTTATTTTGCGAAATCGAAAGCGAACCATAACTAATAACAGAGAAACTAATTACTGTCTTACATTAAATGATTCAATGGAAATATTATTGACATGAAGAAGGAAAATAAATGTAGGATAGAAAACCTTTTCTCATTGAGAAACAAAGACATAAACAAAGGAATCATGTAGACAGCACCATCATCATCGCCTGGGCTTTATCATTATTCTGTAGTTCTTTGTCTAAGATGATTCTATGTAAACGTCCTTTCCAGCAATTTTTTTTTCCACCTCTGGCAATAGTCAGAATTGTTGGAATTTTAATTCTAAGACATATGTAACTAGATTTAGATATATATAGCTGGACAATACAACTACAACTTGGACATATACAATTTTAGACATATATAACTGGACTTAAGGTTAAAATAAAAAAACAGTCTAACGTCATACCTTTCTTATTGAAAGCAATAGCAAAAAAGTTGCAATTAACATTAAAAAATCATTGATTAAAAAAGATATTTTTATCAAATTTGTATTACAAGAGTTATTTTAGAAATTTAATATCTGGCAGTATTTTAAAATTTAATTTAATTCTATGAGAGTTTAAAACTAACTCATTAAGAAATAACTTTTCAGTTAGAAAATATTATAGTTATTTAAAAGGTTATTCAGAATCAAAAGCTAAAACAAATAGTTAAATTTTCCATGATCGTTCTTATTTAAAATATAATAGTATTTTACGAAACTAGATTTTCCCAAAAGTTTGAATTTTTAATTATTTGGAGAAATACGTAGTGAATAACTGTTACATTTTTATTTAATGGTTTACATTTTAAAAAGCTTTAAAATAAAAATAAATTAAAAATATTCAGTAAGGGACTTTTATGTAGTCCTTTGATGATTTGACTTATAATATTTAATCTACCAATTTAGTACCAATCTTCACATTTTATTTCTACATCATCCAGATTGTAAATTGTCTAAATGTACCTTTTCTAATTCAGATGAACTTTTAGAATTATTTTTCACATGAAAGGAATTTATAATTATTTTTATAAAAATTATTATACGAAACTAAATTCTAATTAAAAACTATTATGCAAATACGGTACTAAATTCCGATATATTTTATGAAGATTTCTTTAATTAAGATTTCTACATAATACAAAGAATAAATACTGTAAAGTAAATAGTTATCAACTGAAAAAGCAAACTTAATTTAAAATTTAGTATGAATAATTTGTTGTTGCATTATATATTCATGGACCTGAAAGAAAAAAAAAACAGCAAAAACAGCAAAATTGATATTTAATATATAATATTTTATTAATTCCAACCATTTTAAGTTAAATCTAAAAAATCAATTTCTATGAGTTGTCTTAACCTGTCCGTCAATTCCATGCACTCTAGTATTCTAGTTTAAGACTGTTTTATACCAATTAAACGAAGGTAGAGTAGATGAATACTTTTCTTATTTGGCAGATATTTTTGTTTTTATATTTTGACTTTTATTTTTTACATTTATTTATTTATTTTATTTATTGTGGGAAGTGTCCTAGTTCTTTAAGTAGTATTTGTTCAAAAAAATTTCTTTTCAACCCTCTTTTTTTCTAAATATTGCCATGTCATGTTCAAATTCAGTAACAGTAACTTTTTTTTTTTTATCAAAATTTCCCATTAAATTTCCATTTGATATTGAAATCATACTATACCATCAAAATCTAAATTTTAAGATTATTTTGCAGCTTGATTTAAACATGAAATGATTAATTTTGACGAAACATAATTTTTTAAACATGAAGATTTCCTTTGGGTTTCCTTCTTGAATTTCACTGTAAGAAATTTCAAAATCGAAATTTATCACTTAAAATGCATTTTAAAAACAAATTTAATCCTTTTTTTTTTATACAAAAGAAAAATACATTTGATTTAAAATAAATATTACACATACCAGAAATCCTGAAAACTACTGCGTTTTTAAGATTTTCAATTATACTTTTTGGAATAGAATATTTTCAAAACTTTTGTCAATGAAAATTATAATAATTTTCTTTTAAATTGTAAAAAAAATATTCTTTTAATATTTTAATTATTTTTGAAACCCATATTTTTCTGATCAGTATGCTGGCATGATTTCTGAGTTTAATATAAATTGAGGGTAATATACAAAACATTATTTTGATTAAACTTTAAAGATAACTTTCAAAATATTTTTGAAAGTCCTTACAGCTATGAAATATTTTCTTTTAATTATAAGCTAAAGAAAACAAATATGTGAGAGACAACAAATGATTTTTTAATTTTTATTTTTTAGAGGAAATTTTATTATGTTTTTCTTTTAATTTTTAGAGTAGACACACAAAAGATGTTTCAATATTTTGGTCGTCAAATATTTTCGTTAAACCCTAAAAGTAAAGCAATTTAAATATTTGATGGTTGTTCTTAAATCATAATAAGACATTATTTTTTGATAAAATGATGAACTCAGCAAAAGTCAAGGCTAAAAGAAAAATAAGGTACTTTTTTGTGTGTTGAGAACAAAGAAAATTTAAGAAAATGTGTTGATGGTGCAATATTTGAAATTTGTTCAAAAAGTATAAAAACTTTTCGTTGTCCTAATCTTCTTTGTAAAACCATTTTTGCGTTTACTCAAACTGTTGAGTTTTTTAATTTAACACAATCCATACTAAATAACGTATTTCTATTTTTTAGTAAAAAGACGAATTTTTGATTGGATATTTACTTATACTGTAAACAGTCTCATATCTTATGGGCATAATATGAATTTTTCATATGCGTAAAAGAGAATGCTATGAAAAAAAAAAAAAGAATAGTGTAAATTTAAAAATATAGAAAATAAAGAAAATTCGGAAAATGTGTTGATGGTGCAATATTTGAAATTTGTTTAAAAGGATAAAAACTTTTCTTTGTCTTAATCTTCCTTTGTTAAATCAGTCTTGCGTTTATTCAAACTTTTGTGGATTTTAATTTAACACAATCTATACTAGATAACGTATTTCTATTTTTAGTAAAAGACGAATTTTGATGGAATATTTACTTATAGTGCAAACAATCTCGTATCTTATGGGCATAATATGAATTTTCATAAGCGTAAAAAGAGAATGCTATGGGAAAAACAAGTAATTGTGCATATTTCAAAATATAGAGAATAAAGAAAATTTAGCACAATGTGTTGATGGTGCAATATTTGAAATTTGTTAAAAATGATAAAAAATTTGCTTTCTCTTAATCTTCCTTTGTTAAATCAGTCTTGCGTTTATTCAAACTGTTGCGGCTTTTAATTTAACACAATCAATACTGGATAAACTACTCTTTATTTTTTTCGCATATAAACGAATTTTTGATTGGATATTTATTTATACAGTAAACAGTCTCAAATCTTATGGGCATAATAAATCCTGGTGGTGTCTTGGATGTTTGTTAGTGGTTCGGGATCCACTTTAGCTGTGGGTCCCGGTCTATTTAGCCTTCAAGTGCACAAGATGACCGTAGATAGACAAACCAAGCTATGGGCATAATATGAATTTTTCATACGCTTAAAAGAAAAATACTATGGAAAAAAGAATAATGCAGATTTCAAAATATAGAGAATAAAAATTCAGGAAAATGGGATGATGGTGCAACAATTGAAATTTGTTAAAAAGGATAAAAACTTTGCTTTTACAAAGGAAAATTAAACTAATGCAGTCTTGAATTTACTCAAACTATAGCGGTTTTTAATTTAACGCAATCTATACTAGATAACGTACACTCTATTTTTTGTAAAGAGACGAATTTTTCATTGCATATTTATACAGTAAACAGTCTCATATCTTATGGGCATAAATGAATTTTTCGTACTTGTAAAAGAAGAATGTTACGAAAAAAAAAAAAACGCATAGTGCATATTTCAAAATTATTTTAGTTACTTATACTGTAAACAGTCTCATATCTTATGGACATAATATAAATTTTTCATACGCGTAAAAAGAGAAAGCTATGGGCAAACAAACTAATAGTGCATATTTAAAAATAGAAAGAATAAAGAAAATTCAACAGAATATGTTGCTAATGCAACATTTGAAATTTTTAAAAAGGATTTATGTTTTATCTTCCTTTGTACAGTCAGTCTTGTGTTTATTCAAATTGTTGCTGCATAACACAATCAATACTGGATAAAGTACTCTTTATTTTTTTTTTTTTTTTTAAAGAAACGAATTTTTGATTGAATATTTATTTATATAGTAAACAGTCTCATATCTTATGGGTATAATATGAATTTCTCATAATCGTAAAAGGAGAATGCTATGTAAGAAAAGACGTTTCAAAATATAGAGAATAAAGAAAATTCAGCAAAATGTGCTGATGGTGCAATATTTGAAATTTGTTAAAAAAGATAAAAATTTTGCGTTATCATAATTTTCCTTTGTAAAAGCAATCTTGCGTTTACTCAAAATATAGCGGTTTTTAATTTAACGCAATCAATACTGGATAAAGTACTTTTTATTTATTTTTTTTGTACAGAAGCGAATTTTTGATTGGATATTTACTTATAGTGTAAACAGCCTCATATCTTATGGGCCTAATATGAATTTTTATACGCATAAATGGAAAATGCTATGGGAAAAAAAAAAGACGAATTGTGCATATTTCAAAATATAGAGAATAAAAGAAAATTCAGGAAAATGCTTTGATAGTGCAACTTTTGAAATTTGTTAAAAAGGATAAAAACTTTGCATTATCTTAATTTTTCCTTTGTAAAATCAGTGTTGAGTTAACTCAAACTGTTGAGTCTTTTAATTTAACGCAATCAATACTGGATAAATTACTCTTTATTTTTTTCAATTCCTACTATTAGTTCACACTCTCCCTATATATATTTATATATCTTGTTCAAATTTTCAATCGTTCATAAAATATTTTTATTCATCCACTCAAGTTCAAATACATTTTTTTGAACTTGTAGTGGATGACGCTTGTGTTAATACAGTTTTTTCAAATATTAATTCATTAATTAAATTTAATTAATTAATTTTAGTTTTATATGGGAGAAAAAAATTTCTCTTCTAAAAGTTATTTAGCGGGATATAAATTTAGGAATAAATATCGTCAATGGCGAAGCGTGTAGATAGCTGGAAAAAAATTTCTTTTTCAGATTCCTTTTTCATTCTGAGTTCTAAATTAATGAATCAAGGAGGGAACAAAATGAAACATGTGAATAAATTAGTGAGAGAGATGGAAAATGTGTCTGTGAGAGAGAGAAAGTGTGTGTGAGAGAGAAAGTGTGGGAGAGAATTTTTTTCTAACTTAAAAAAATGAATGAAAATTATTTATAAAGGACTTTCTGCAATATAGTAAAAAAAAAAAAGTAGAATTGACTTTAAAAAAATTTTTGTGTATTACTTGTTTCTGTAAATAAGTGAATTTTTTATTGGATAGTTATTTATACAGTAAGCAGTCTCATGTCTTACGGGTATAATATGAATTTTCCATACGCGTAAAAGGAAAATGGTGTGGGAAAAAAAACAAATAGTGCATATTTCGAAATATAGAGAATAAAGAAAATTCTGGAAAATGTGTTGATGGTGCAACATTTGAAATTTGTTAAAAAAGATAAAAACTTGCGTTTATCTTGCGTTTACTCAAATCTTGCGTTTATTCAAAATATAGCGGTTTTTAATTTAACGCAATCTGTACTAGACAACGTACTCTCTCTCTATTTTTTGTAAAAGACGAATTTTTCATTGAATATTTATACAGTAAATAGTCTCATATCTTATGGGCATAATATGAATTTTTCATATTGCTAAAAGGAGAATATTATGAAAAAAAAAAACCGAAAGGAGTATATTTGAAATTAATCAGTGGAAATTCTATTATTAAAAAGAACAGAAATTGTGTGAAATATTACAACACATATATAATCTACGAATTGATCAGGGGAAAGTAGAACAAAAGAACAGAAGAACTCGTTGAGAAACAGGCCATAAAAAAGAAATAATGCCGTCCCTCCATCTTAGCTTTGGGCTTCTCCCTTATTCTATACGTTTCTGTCGAAGGAGCTTCTAAGTAAAAGTCTTTTCCAACAACTCCTTTTTATCCCTTGAGCGGTAGTAAGAATGGTGGGTCCTTTATTCCCATCGTAAATCTTGTGCAAATACAATTGGACATGACGATAAGACTATAAGCAGGTCAAAGTGATACTGTTCTTTGAATTGAAAGCAGGCAATTATCTTCTTTATCAATGAATTTTTTATGTAGTAAAAACAGGCAATTATCTTCTTTAACAATGAATTTTAATGTACCCTTCTTTAGTAGTAATCTTCTTTATCAATGAATTTTTAATGTAGTAAAACATGCAATTATCTTCATATCAATGAAATTTTAATGGATTAAAACAGGCAATTATCCTCTTTATCAATGAATTTTTAATGTAGTAAAAACAGGCAATTATCTTCTTTGTCAATTAATTTTTAATGTAAAAATAATTTCTATTTTTTATTTGTAGTTCAAAATTTATTTTAAAATTTCATTTCTCATGTTTTTTTTTTTTAATACCGTAAGAATACCGTATTACCGATTTTATGATAATTTGAATAGAAAAATATTTTTCGTTAGGAAAGAAACAAAAATTGTTAAAAGATTCAAGCAGGTCAATGCGATAATGTTATTTGAATTTAAAAACAGGCAATTATGTTCTTTATCAATGAATTTTTACTGTAAAAATATTTTTTCTTCTATTTACATTTGTAGTTCAAATTTATTTTAAAATTTCATTTCTCATGTTTTCTAAAACCGTAGAACTACCGTAATACCGATTTTATGATAACTTAAAAAGAAAAAATATTTTTCGTTAGGAAAGAAATAATAAATTTTTAAAGATTTAAAAAAAACTAGATAAAAAAATGAAATTTTCATAATACAAATAATTCAACCAATCATATTTACGATAAATAAATTTAACATAAATTATTAATTAATTTAATTATTTATCAATTAAATTATCATAATTTTTAATTTATTAAAGAAATCTAGAATAGTTATAAGAAACTTGTAGACTTTTCTAATTGAAAAGATTTAATAATTTTTCCCGTTTCTCTAATATTTTCTAAATAATATAGTGAAATTTTTCATTTTAAGATATATAAAGGTTATAAATATTTTCTTATCAAAATTTGCTTTTGATTTATAATTTCGTTTATCTAAAATCATGTTAAAAGTGAAAATGTTTATCTCTTTAAAAAATAAATAACAATTAGAATTTTTAACATTACAAAACAACCAAAATATATATTTCTTTTCTGAAGTAAGTTGAAAAAAATCGAAAACTTTATTCAAAAAAAATTATTTTATTACCTTCCTATTAAAACTTTTGAAGACTTATAAATTACCTAAAATTACCAAAAGTTAAAATTCAGTAATTTAACTAACTACCTAAAATTAAAATTCAGTAATTTAACTAACTACCTAAAATTAAAATTCAGTAATTTAACTAACTACGTAAAGTTAAAATTCAGTAATTTAACTAACTACGTAAAGTTAAAATTCAGTAATTTAACTAACTACGTAAAGTTAAAATTCAGTAATTTAACTAACTACCTAAAGTTAAAATTCAATAATTTAACTAATTACCTAAAGTTAAAATTCAATAATTTAACTAATTACCTAAAGTTAAAATTCAATAATTTAACTAATTACCTAAAGTTAAAATTCAATAATTTAACTAATTACCTAAAGTTAAAATTCAATAATTTAACTAATTACCTAAAGTTAAAATTCAAATAATTTAAATTCAATAACAATATTTTAGTAAATAATCAAATCTTAATATTTTCATGATAACCATGTTAATAGGTCTACGAAACACTCTTTTGAGAAGATTCAGCAATTTAATTTACACAAACCAAAGCGTTTACAATATCGTGAATCCTCTTTCCTACCAGAAAGCAGCATTGATCCACAGCAGTATAACTGGTAACTATGGCAACGCAGATGAAGCAGATAGTACGCGATTCTGTTTTGAATAATCACTTAAACAAAGACAATGCATTGGATCACGAAGAGGCTTCGCAACATTCATTAGTGCACATATAAAACAGAAAATAAATATTTCTGAGGGAATGTAATTTGCTGCAATTTGGATCTGTAGGAGAGAGACTGATGATATTTCGTGTGAATTAAAAATGCATTAATTACATGAAAAACATTTCGTATTTATAATGTTCACACTTTCTTCATTAATTTTATTAATTCTTTACATTATTATCTATTTATTCATTCGTATATATATATAAAACACCGAATATTTCTGAAGGAATGTAATTTGCTGCAATTTTGCTCTGTAGGAAAGGTATCATGATATTTCGTACGAATTAAAAATGAATTACAAGAAAAATTTCTTATTTATAATCTTCGAAATTTCTTCATTAATTTTATTAATTTTTTATATTATTATTTTCTTAAAACTATTTCTGAAAACTATTAAATTAAAAAAACGCTGGAAAGGTATTTTATTATAGCCATTAAAATATTTATATTTCTAATAATTTTTTTAATATTTTCTGTGAAGATAGGGATCTGATGGCCAACTGGTTAGCGCTCTGGTCGTTGGTACCGAAGGCTTCAGGTTCGAGTCCTGGCAGTGGCATGGATGTTTGTTGGTGGTTCGGAATCAACTTTAAACTGTAGGTCCCGGTCTGTTTAGCCTAAAGTGTGCATAGGATGACCGTGAGCGACAAATCAAATCAAATCTGTGAAGATAGGGGTCTGATGGCTGATTGGCTAGCGCTCTGCCTCTCGGTACCACAGGTTTTGGGTTCGAGTCCCAGCGGTACCATGGATGTTTGTAGTGACTCGAATTCAATTTAAGCCGTAGATCCCGGTCTAATATGATCGTAGAGCGTTTTGGGGGTAGTGTTACTCACGTTCGTAGCATTTCTTCAAGCTACACGTGCCCCCTGGTTAGTGCTAAATGCGTAACAGCGGTGCAGCTCTTGCTTATGACATAAAGATTAACTGCCTCTATATCGCCAGCTGCATTAGAACACCAACTTTGAAGAGTTTTTAAGAAAACGTTTTTCTCGATGTGTTGTTTTTTCGATGTTTTCTCGTGCATTTTATGTGTTGTTTATTAAAGCTTAAATTTAAATTAAAATTTTAATTTTAAACAATGTTTCTATTTTTATAATTGGTACATTTTTGTACAAATAATTCCTAGTATTTAATACTAGTCTATATTGATATTGCTTGAAAGAATGTTTTTTTTCGCATAGATGCTATTAGAAATTGAAAAGATTTCGAAAGGATTAATTTAATAGCATTAAATGATGTTGTTAAATTAACAGTTTATCCTGCTTATTGCTAAATAATTATATTTGCGATTATGCTTTTTTATTTTAAATAGCTTTATGTTTAGTTTGATAAATTATGTGGAGTTAAATTTATGTTTACTTATAAAAAATGCATTTCGAGAAAGATGAAAATTAAATATGTCGTGGGAATTGATAATTACTCTTATTGTGTTTTCAAATTATCTTGTTTGTTTCTATTTTGTGGATGAATGCCTTCAAAACATGGGTGGCTTATGATTTTTATCTTTATGAAAAATTTTTTGTTCCTATTCATTTAACAATAAATAATCTAGTTTATTAGTAAATATTATAAATTAAACTAAAATCTCATAAGCTTTTACAATGGAAATTTCTATTTTGATTGTCGTTATTTTGATATTTTTAAAACATGAAATATAATTTAATTATGGTTTATGAAGAAAAATGTTTTATAAAAGGGTGAATAAATCATTTATTCAACATCATTGGCTTCTTAAATATGCGTCAATAGTGAAACGGTATTGACTTTATTTATTTAAATAAAGTTGTTGTTGTCGTATCTCTCATGGAGAACGGGGACAGTTATCACTTTATTTTATTATTTAGTTTATTATCACTTTTCCTACACTCTTGTTCAAACCAAACGGAAGAACATTCTGGTATACTAATTTATCGTATTTATCTCCAACAGATAAACTGAGGTTTTCAAATTAACATAGTTCGGCATTTCGAACCAAGATCTCTTAGTTTTATAGCCCAACTTCCTATTAATCAGGCAGCTCTCGTACCCGTTTGAAATCGAACCAGCGATCGTTCGGTTAATAGCCGGATTCGTCAACTAATCGTGGGAATAGACTCATTCGAAATTTGTAGTGTAGTCGATTGTGCAGCTGAATTGTAATCGGGTGTGATTGGGTTGAGACACAGATTTGAGAACTCACAGCTTTATTTACACACTACAAGAACTACACACGTACAATATTTAATACATTTAAAGACATATTATAGATTCTTGGAAGGATTCCACTTATAAGCAGAAAAATAAAGATACTCAGGTTTGCGCGGTTGCTCAAAATATCCTTCCTCTGGGTTTGGTTTGTCGCTCTACGGTCATCATGTGCACACTTTTAAGCTAAACAGACCGGGGCCTACAGTTTAAAGGATTCGTGGATTCCGAACTACTACAAACATCCATGGCATCGCCGGGACTCAAACACAAAACCTGCGTTACCGAGCGCCAGAGAGCTAGCCACTCTGCCATTCAGGCCCCTACTTCTTCTGGGAGTCTGTAGGCCAACTTATGTACAGGGATGTGCTAAATATATTTTCTCTCGGGGTGAGAGATTACAAACTAAACGTTTTTCAACGAGAGCATCGGCTGCGTTGTACTTCCTCCTGGGTGAGAGTCTCGAGGCCTACTGACCTTTTCTCCTGAACGCCACAGGGGGTGCTCTTGTAGTGCGTAGAAGGAAATACGGTTACAAATTTTATTTAATGATACTGCGGTTTTTGATTATAATTCCACTATTCTGCAACATAAAATTGGAAAAGAATGTAATACAAATATAGGTAAAAACCGCATAGTATGAAAAAAAATTTCATTCGAAACTTTTTTCAATCCATTATTTTACTTCGATCGCTTAATTTCCTCTTTTCTCATTCAGATTTTCATCATAATTTTGTGAATCCCACAAAATATTTTTGCAAAACATACAGGAAAATAAATTTCAAATTATTTTTCAGACACCTATATATAACTTAGGGTTATTTATATGATAGTATTAGTATTGTAGGCCATACCGGTTGAAAAAAATTATATAATAAAATAAAGGCTAAAACTAATAATCTCACTAGGTAAGCTTATGCACTGAAAAAAAAAAAAGAAACACGTTTTTTATTTATTTAGGTTATTTCCCTGACTTGTTTTCTTTTATGACGCAACATCAGCCCAAGGTGATTTTCCATCAGGTTTTAACGCATCTAATATACAGTAAAAAATGTAATTTTGACACAGCATGTCTCCCTAAGTATTTTCCTACTTTCTTCATCGACGAATAAAGTTCTTTGTTATGATCCTGGCGCGAAAATGACAGTGCTGGGGCTTATTAGTTTTTGCTCTTGCAATCCGAAGAATCAGTGCTGTTGAATAAAGAATGAAAGAATATCCCAAGAATGGCAGGAGAATGATTTTTCTATTCTGTTACTTTCATCTTATTCAATTGCGAATCACTGAAGATTTTCAGTGCTCATAATGTCTTGATTTTTGCAAAATTATTTGTAATCAATGTATGCATTTTCGTGTATATCGTTGTACCTCTTGTTCCGCATGTACATAAATGTTAAGGTAAGTGTGGTAAGGCCCTCTCAATATAGATGGGAGGATAGGAGAGAACATTGGTTCCTCGAGGAATTTTAAGGAAAATTATATCCTTACTTTTGAAAAAGAAAATCCTGAAAAACTTCCATCAAGTAGCTTAGAAGATGTTTACACGAGTTATTATCATAATATAGTCTCCTCGTAGTTGTTTTTTTTTTGGCGGCACGATGGCCAATTGGCTAGAGATCTGGCGTGGTTAAACAAGATTGGATAGTCAGCATGGTTAAAGAACATTGGATAGTCAGCATGGTTAAAGAACATTGGATAGTCAGCATGGCTAAAGAACATTGGATAGTCAGCATGGTTAAAGAACATTGATAGTCAGCATGGTTAAAGAACATTGGATAGTCAGCATGGTTAAACAAGATTGGATAGTCAGCATGGTTAAACAAGATTGGATAGTCAGCATGGTCATACAAGATTGATAGTTAGCATGGTCATACAAGATTGATAGTTAGCATGGTCATACAAGATTGGATAGTTAGCATGGTTATACAAGATTGGATAGTTAGCATGGTTATACAAGATTGGATAGTTAGCATGGTTATACAAGATTGGATAGTTAGCATGGTTATACAAGATTGGATAGTTAGCATGGTTATACAAGATTGGATAGTTAGCATGGTTATACAAGATTGGATAGTTAACATGGTTATACAAGATTGGATAGTTAGCATGGTTATACAAGATTGGATAGTTAGCATGGTTAGTACGAGAAAGGAAATTTTATTTCAATTGTACGGTTTTCTATTAAATGATTTAGGCTTATCATAATATTGCAAAGCATTTTTGAAAATTGAGAAAACGTTTTGTTTAAAGAAACTTTTAAGTAGGTGTGTGATAAAACTATAAAAGAAAAAGAGTAACATTAATATAAAATGAAATTTTCATGTTAATTATTCGAGTATATCATTAGAGCTTAATCAGGTATTTACTCTTGTTGTGTACTTTACGCTTAACAAGTATTTAATCAAGTAAAATAATGATAAATTGCTACAATAATTGAAACATTTTAAATACATCTTGCGAAATTCCTATTTTTCTTTAAACTTTTACTAAATCATTAATCTATTCAGCGACCACAATGTTTTCAGATTTCCATAGTTTTCAATCAGTAGATCTTTAATCGGTAACGTTCGGGATCATGGCCGTGTCGGATTTGCGACTTTACCGGATTATCGAGATTTGTGATAATTTTAACGGGGATGGCGGAGATAAATCACTAGATAGAAATTTAAACGATTAAAAGATGTAAATATTTAATGTACTTATATCCATTCTGAATCAGTACTGACGATATAAATATCTGAAAATACATTTCTCCATTCAGGTAATAACAAAATTCCTACATTGAATATTAATTTGGTTGAATATTCTTATACTAATAAGAAAGCGTAACTAAAAAGTTAATACAGCACAATGGTAGTTAAATCAAGTTGTATGTCGCCGATTTCGGCCTTAAAATAAGTTAGTGGTGTTTTCTGTTTGTTTTCCTGACTCACATCGAGTGGTTTACTTCTTTGAACTATATCATGCTAAAAAAAAATCAAATATACATAAATTAACAATTGTAACCATTCTTCTTCCTGCACACTGGAAAGAGCTCCTCCTGTGATGTCCAGAAAAAAGGTTCATTTGGCCTCGAGACTCTCACCCGAGATGAACTACAGCGCAATCCGCTGAGGAACGTTTAGTTTAAAGTCTCTCATTAAGAGAGGAAATATATTTAACGCATCGCAGCGCATTAGTTGGTATACAGGCTTCCACCCAGAGAGGAAATAAATTTCGCGCATCCTGCGCGTAGCGGAGTTTCGGGTTTTCGGCTTAAAAGGGGAGTCATTCCACGAATCTATAATATGTCTTCAAATGTGTTAAATATTGTATGCCTCTAATTGTCTGTGTGATGTTTGTGCGTGTGTAAATAAAGCTGCGAGTTCTCCAACCTGTGCCTCAAATATCTCAAGCCAATCATACGCATATACTAACTAGTTGCCCGTACCCACACCACAACACAATTGAAAACTATAGGTTACAAAGAAGTTTAGGAATTGTACCAATTCTGATATTCAGATGTGTAAAAATAAGAAATAAAATATTCAAAACTCGAGATATATGATTATTTTCTCAGAAGACTACCCACATTGCGTAGACCATGAGAGGACGGGAAATCAGGCTTCTGATTGGTTGACGTTTTGCAACGTGAGATCTTCATATTTGGTTAAAAATACAGATTTAAACTCACAACATTGTGACCACCTAATTCTTGTAGACAGTTTTGCAAAAGATTCATTCCATCTTTCATGAGGAATGTAATTTGAAATTGCGATAAAATAGATAAAAAAAAAAAAATACATAGCACTAATCTTATTTCTCTTAAGAAATAATATTACAGTTCAAAGGTTTAGTATTAAATCTATTTATTAATTCTAATATATTGTATTATTTGCAAAACAATTCAGAGCTTTATTTCTGAATTTAAAAATACAAGTTAACAGACATTGTGTTAATGCATTATCTATAAGAAAAGAAAAACAGTCTTTGAAGATTGTTGTATTCATAACTACGATTGTAGTTCCACAATTCCTTTTAAATAATTCATAAAAGGCATCTAATTATTTCCTTTCTCAGGCGCTTATTAATTTTCTGTACACAATGTTTATTAGTAATCTCAAAACACACTGAAAACTGTTCACGCTAACTTTATACAAACATCCAAAATTTTAATTAAATCCGTAGCGTTAAATAAATAATATTCATTACTATTCTTTTATAATTGAGATTATTAATCTTTCTTTGAACCTCATATACTGAAATGCTTTTAATTTTGTCTCCTTTGTATTTTTTTTTTCTTTTATATATACATCGTTTACGAAATAATTTATGATGCAAAGATTTTTCGTTTCTACAAATAAATATTTAACTGTTTTCTATCACAAATTATACTCCTTAGAAGTTGCTGTTGAACAACATAATGTGGAATCGCTATTGGAGAATTTTATAAGAAAAATTTTTTTTCTAGTATGCAGTTGGATTATAACTATGTGTGCTTGGGTTGAGATTTGACACAATTAATGACATACAATATTTAATACATTTAAAGACAGATAATTATAGATTCGGGGAAGGACTCTACTTCTAAGCCGAAAAGTCCCGATACTGAGGTACGCTCAGGGTGCGCGAAATATGCTTCCTCTACAGGTGAGAGTCTGTAGACCAACTTAATGTAAATTTTTAAAAGTAATTTTTTTTTTAAAATTTATGTTCAATTTAACCCAGATATTTTGTTTATTTTTCCAATTGATTTAATTTAATTGAAAAGATATGTGATATTTTTAAAGAAGGTAATTTGATGCAACTTTTAAATATTATAGATCCTATAATCTGTATAAACTTGTTGACATTTTTGGAGTAATGAAAACGAATCTCTTGAGCATGAAATCAAATGAATTAATACTTCGTTTTCATGCAGTTTTAAATACTCTTCTACTGATTTTTGTTTTTGAAAATTAACTTTTTATTGATGAACTATTATATTATATTGTTTTAATAGTATCGATTTATTAATGAACATTTGCAATATTTTCTACTATAGTGTGCAGGTTGAGCATTGGATTGTAATTGGGTGTAGTTGGTTGAGATACAGGTTGGAGAACACACAGCTTTATTTACACATGCTCAAACACCACACGCGTACAATTAGAAACTTACAATAAGAAGCACATTTAAAGACAGGTAATTATAAATTCGTGGAAGGACTCCACTTCTAAGCCGAAACCCGATACTCAGATACGCTCAGGATGCGCGAAATATACTTCCTTTTCAGGTGAGAGTCTGTAGACCAATTTAATGGCAGGGTTGCGTTAAATATATTTCTTCTCGGATGAGTGACTTTAAACTAAACAAAAGCTGAACTAAAAACTTTGCTGAACTTTTGATATTAAACAGAAACTGACAATTTCTCAACAGAAGCGCAAGGTTGCGCAGTACTTCCTCTCGGGAGAGAGTCTCTAGGCCGACTGACCATTTCTCCAGAATGCAACCAGTTTTTGCCAGAGCGTAAAAGGAAATATGGTTTGCGTGGGAGGAAAGCATTGTTACAGTACAAAAGTATTTTATTGGTTTTTCCGAATTACATTTTTTAGAATTATGGGTATTTGAGTCAGAATTATTTAAAATTAAGAAAAAAACTGATAAATGAACTTTTTAAAGCTTATTCAGTTTATTTGTTTCAGCAATAAGTGAATAACTTTTTTGTAATTACGCTTTCTTTTTATATATCTGTAATTAATTAATTAATTTTATTAAAATGTAACAACTAACTCAACTATTTAATTCGTCAAACGTGCCTTTTGCCCATATCATATGTAATGAATAGCTTGTTTTCCATCCAGTATATAGACAGAAAAGAACTTTAATTTATTTCAAAAAGGTAATTTTTGAAGGTATTAGAGATGTTTGTATATAATTTGTAGTTGGATCATAAGTTAATAATAAAAAAATATTCACGCTATTGAGTTAATAGGTTTTTGAGAAGGAATTAAAGCTTCATATATTTAAATTTAAAATCTAATATTCTTTATACAACAGACACTAATTATTAGCAATTTCGAACTCTGCAATTGCAGTTCGTATTCATTAAATAATTCTTGGATTTTTAAAATAATTTAATTAGCATCAAAAAGCTACATACTAAGCTGAAGAACATAGCTACGCCTCTGAATTTGTCAACAACTATTTTAAATTAATGGGAGAGTTATTGTTTGTAGAAACTATCTGTAAAAGTCTCCTAAAATGATTTAAGTGTTTACAAATAAGCTCGTTCAAATAAATAACTCAGGAGCTTATTAAAAGCGCCGAAATAATTAACTAAAATATCCATTATCATTATTTGTTTGTGTTTATCTTGCTATAAATGAAGTTGAACATAAAATTCAACACATGCTAAGCGTTATATCCCTCAGTTGCTCTAGCTTAGATCGTTAATCGTTTACAAGCAGTTTCTTGGAAAGTTTCCAGTACCATCTTTCCCATCGTTAATGCTTGCTGAATATTTTCTTAATGCGCCTAAAATATCTAATCGTGTAGAAAAACTTTCTCATGTTATATTTTTTTAAATGCTATTTTTAAAAAAACATGATGGATTGAATAAAAAAAAACAACTTACAATTAATTTCATTGTTTTAGAATGCTTTATTCAAGATTTTAATCTTATTGTAATTAAAATATTTATCACATTTTTAAAAAATATAATACAAAAAATTTTTAAAAATAATACAAAATTGAAATTATTTCAAATTTACGTTTGGACTACGTTTAAAAAATATTTTTAAAATCAGATGAGAAAACTCATAATATGAATTTTGTTTATAATTATTTTTATATTTATTATTAAAAATCTTTTTCATTTAACATTATATTGAACTAAATCGGGCAAAAATTATTTTTATCTAATTTATATTTTTATTATGTTTCCATGAAACATTTCGACTACATCAAAAAATGACAACATAATATATAAACTGCTTTTAACATATAGTAACTTTTGAATTCATAAAAAATCCGCAGATTATTATTTAATATAAAAATTAATGCCTTTATTTTATATAAATTGTCTAACATTATTTTATATTTTATAATATCCAATTTATATTTTAGATTAATTAAGTTATATTATTCAATTTATATTTTATATTAATTATTTTAAATTATCCCCTTTATATTTTATATTAATTATTTTTTAAATTATCTACTTTATATTTTATATAAATTAATTTATAAATTATCTACTTTATATTTTATATAAATTAATTTATAAATTATCTACTTTATATTTTATATAAATTAATTTATAAATTATCTATTTATATTTTATATAAATTAATTTATAAATTATCTACTTTATATTTTTTATATAAATTAATTTATAAATTATCTACTTTATATTTTTATATAAATTAATTTATAAATTATCTACTTTTATATTTTATATAAATTAATTTATAAATTATCTACTTTATATTTTATATAAATTAATTTATATAAATTATCTACTTTATATTTTATATAAATTAATTTATAAATTATCTACTTTATATTTTATATAAATTAATTTATAAATTATCTACTTTATATTTTATATAAATTAATTTATAAATTATCTACTTTATATTTTATATTAATTAATTTATATAAACCTTTTATATTTTATATTAATTAATTTATATTAACCATTTTATATTTTATATTAATTCATTTATATTATCCATTTTATATTTTATATTAATTAATTTATATTATTCATTTTATATTTTATATTAGTTATTTTATATTATCTATTTTATATTTTATATTAAAATTTATTTTGAAGAGCAGGTACTTTAAATTATATTAGTCGTTATTTACTTTTTTGAATTGCTTGAAGAAAATATTTATCCATTTTTTAGTAATGAATCTATAAATTATAAAAATTTTAACATTAGTAAAAGTTATTGAATAAAATATTCATTTAAGTAATATGTTAATTTCACTGTTTATGTATTTAAACAAACAGAAAATATTCACTTTGGAATAAAATTTCATTTAATAAAACAACTAATTTTTTTTATAAAACTTGCTCCGCAAAATCAATTTTCATTTTCCTAAAAAAAAATATTTAGGGACATAATGTTTGTCAAAGCCTAAATTTTCTTTACACAATTTTCCTTCGTTAAATTTCTATAATGATTGCTGCATGCTTGCTCAAGAAAAATGCTAATTAAATTATATCTATAAGCTATTTTTAAAAGATTCAAATAAAGATTGAAATTTTCTGTAATTTTCTTCTTATAATATTTGCAAATAAAGATAGATAAATTAAAATTATCAAATGCTTACGTTTATGTAAAATACGTAAATATCTTGGGATTAAATTGTATCCTCAACTTAATTAATATTTTTTTTTATGTATGTTTTATCTAAAATGATTTATTACAATAAATTTGAAATATACCTTTAAAATATATTTACTTAATATTTATAGCAGTACCAAAAAATTATGAATATAATTTTTTATTCAATGTCATTATCCAAAATGTTAAATTTTGAAAAAATATTTATCGATGCTTTTAATTACACATCAAATTTATCTTTAATAAAAAAATATAATGAGACAATATGTACAATTTTTAAAAATATTCAATGTGATCGAAGCTGAATTTTCTTTTTAAAAGCATAATTTAATTATTACTTCGCTATAAACTGTAATTGTTCAACGATAATTCTTAATTTATAAATGATAATTTTGTTTATAATTAAAGCACAATATTTGCTTTCTTCCAGAAAATGAAATTATTGTTTGTTGGAAAATAAAATTTCAGCGATATTTATATAATTAATTTATATTAAAAAAAGAATTTCTTATTTTTGAAAACTTTGTTAATACATATTTAAATATTATGAAACTACAAAATAAAATGTCATGAAATTCCATGTTTAAAAATCATGAGGTTATAAATTTAATTTAAATATCATAATATGTCATATTTAATTTAAAAATATGAAATTTTATATTTAATTTAAATATCACGAAATTCCGTATTCAATTTAAATATCACGAAACTCCGTATTTAATTTAAATATCACGAAACTCCGTATTTAATTTAAATATCACGAAACTCCGTATTTAATTTAAATATCACGAAACTCCGTATTTAATTTAAATATCACGAAACTCCGTATTTAATTTAAATATCACGAAACTCCATATTTAATTTAAATATCACGAAACTCCGTATTTAATTTAAATATCACGAAACTCCATATTTAATTTAAATATCATGACACTCCATATTTAATTTAGATATCACGAAACTCCATATTTAATTTAAATATCACGAAACTCCATGTTTAAATATCATGAAACTCCATGTTTAAATATCATGAAACTTCATGTTTAAATATCATGAAACTTCATGTTTAAATATCATGAAACTTCATGTTTAAATATCATGAAACTTCATGTTTAAATATCATGAAACTTCATGTTTAAATATCATGAAACTCCATGTTTAAATATCATGAAACTCCATGTTTAAATATCATGGAACTCCATATTTAAATATTATCAGGTTCCATGTTTAAATATCATGATATTCCATATTTAAATATTATGAGGCTCCATGTTTAAATATCATGAGGCTCCATATTTAAATATCATGAGGCTCCATGTTTAAATATCAGAATATTCCATGTTTAAATATCAGAATATTCCATATTTAAATATCGGGATATTCCATATTTAAATATCGGGATATTCCATATTTAAATATCAGGATATTCAATATTTAAATATCAGGATATTCCATATTTAATTTAAATATCAGGATATTCCATATTTAAATATCAGGATATTCCATATTTAAATATCAGGATATTCCATATTTAAATATCATGGTATTCCATATTTAATTTAAATATCATGAAATTCCATATTTAATTTAAATATCATGAAATTCCATATTTAATTTAAATATCATGAAATTCCATATTTAATTTAAATATCATAAATGCCATATTTAATTTAAATATCATAAATGTCATACTAATTTAAATATCTTAAATGCCATATTTAATTTAAATATCATGAAATGCCATATTTCATTTAAATATCCTGAAAAACTTCATATTTAAATATCCTGAATCTACATGTTTAAATATCATGGAACTGATATATCATAAAAATTCATTCTAGTAATCAATAATTCAAAATATTTCAAAGAAAATTCGGTGCCGTGTTTCTGTATTTTTTAATAAACAACATGAAATATTAACAAAACTAAAACGTCAGTCGCAATGTTTCTTGAAGAAATATGAAAGGAAATCCCTTTTATCTTTTGTTGTATATGGACTTGGAAATAAATATTTTGTGCAAATTCTTCGCTCGTAACACTTTCCTCCAGCATCAGTGATTTATTGCGCTGAAATCGTTAGATGCCTGCATCGAATCTGTGTTCTCTCCCATGAAGAATTTAGATATCGATCGCATGGAGGAGTTTTTGTAGAATTCTCAAAAGCAAGGATTTTTTTTTTCTCATGGCAAAGATGTTGATTGCTTATTGGGCATAATGTTTTTACAGGTAAAAGACTTCTTTATTGATAATGAATAAATCTAAGAATGATAAAAAAAATGTTATTAGATTTATTATAAAATAACTTTTTAATGAAATTTGTTATCGTTCAAATTTATTATTAAATAAATTTTATTACATTTGTTATGAAATAAATTTTTAATAAAATGTGTTATCTTTTAAATTTATTACCAAATAAATTTTAGTACATTTATTATCAAATAAATTTTATTATTATTTAGATCTTAGAATGTTCAAATAAATAAATTTTAATTTTTAGTTTCTCAATGAGTCTACAGTTTTATGCAGAGATTTTCTGTTAATAAAATCATTTGTTTCAGTACAATATTTACTTAATGGGCACAATATTTTACAGAATAAAAGATTTCTTTATTGGTAAAGATCAAATCTAAGAACTATCAAATAAATTGTATTATATTTATTATCAAATAAATTTTAATTTTATTATTATTCAGATCTTAGAAGGATCAAATAAATTTTTATTGTTAATTTTTGAATGAATATACATTTTATGCAGAGATTTTCTGTTAATGAACTCGTTTGTTTCAATACAGAATTTGCTTATGGTGAATTCATTATATTTTTATATGTATACTAAAAGAGTTTTGGAGGATTTCAGAATAGTAATTTAATTTTACATGCTTTCAAGAAAAAAATATTTAAATGTTCTACAATTTGATAGATCACTGTATTTTATCGGAATGTTACATTTTTAAAAAAATTTACATGATTTAGGAGAAAATTAATTTTCCGCGCAAACTGTACGTTTGCTAATTTTTGATGTTTTAAATTAACAAAATACTCTTTGTGTTTGTAATAGATATATTGATAAAATCATACACAAAAGTTAAATATGATGCTTAATTTTAACTTTTAACACACAAATGCTTTTTTTAATTATATTTACTCAATCAGAAATGAAAATAATGCGATATTTTATAAATTTTTAATGCAACGTGAAGGAATTTTCTAAATTTTCGATTACATATATATTTTTAATAATTCTTCACCGACAGACTCTTAAAGTATTCTGTAAAGGAAAAATGAAAAAAAAAAAAAAGTTATATTTCAAAATCAGCCGATAAACATATTCCGTAGTGTGAATTCTATCAATTGAAATTAATGCATCCTTTGAAGTTTATTCTTTCACGACTGTCTTGAATAGAAAATTGCAAATAAGTTTTAATTAATCAAGCAATTCAACGAAAAATTTTAGATTGTATCAACAAAGTAATTAAATTTCCCTTTAATATTGGATTTTTCTAATTGTAATTTAAGATATATCAAAATATTTTAATTATATAATAATTAAATAAAAAAAAATGGAATTGAATGTATAGATTAAAATAAACGATGAAACAAGCAACGCACAGTACAGAAAAATGATTTTTCAATATGTATATATTTATGTAAATATTTAATAAAAATCAGAAGATTTATAAATATTATAAACATTTCTTTGAATTGAATGTTTTCCGTTTCTTTAGCGTTGTTCAATTATAAAACTTTTTAAAGTAAATTATGAAATACAATGACTATCAAATATGCCATCAGAGTTGGGAAATATAAAAACATTGTATTCTCGCTTGTATCTAGAACACTGTATAAACAACAGATTTTCAAGACTCTTTAAAATACGTAAATTAATACAGAAAGTGTATTCCTTAATAGTCGAAATACCATGGTAATTAAAAAAAAACAGCAGCTTTTCAGAAATTGTTTGTTACCAATGTCACGTTGGTAAATCTCAGAAATTATTGCCTTCAAAACTAATAAAAATTATTTAAAGACTTAAATTTAGCATTCGATATTAGTATAGCATAGCAATTTAACGTATCAGTAAGAATACCACGTTATATTAAAAATACAACATCTTATCATAAATTGTTGAATGCTAATGACAAGTTAGTAAATCTCAGAAATTACTGCCTTCAATACTAATAAGAATTATTGAAAGATTGGATTTAGCAGTCACATTAGTATAGCATAACAAATTAATGTATCAGTTGATAAATAATTTTATTAATTTTTTTAGTATAGGTATTTGTTCTACTCAGTTTTTGACTAAACAGTTCAAGCAGTTTATTATGAGCAAATTACTAAATATCAAAGAATAATTCATAAAGAATTAAGAAGTAAAAATAATTTATTTTGTGTATATGAATAAGGTATATAATATAGTGATAATTGTTAACGGTGTATGATTTTAATCATACACAATTTACTTTTTGTAGAAGGGCATCTTGCACCATAAAACTAAATAATTTTTAAAACCACACTGCAAATTTTCAATAGGCTTTCAGGTCATATTATTTTATATCTTAAACAATATTTGAGTCATTTTTTTTTTTTTTTTTTTTTACATTTTTTGTATTAAAAGGAAATTAAATTTTGCTGGAAAAAAATGTGAAAGTTGATGCACATCAGTTTTTTCCTTCAGAATATTTCATATGTATTTTCTAGCATGCAGCATATTATAAATATTATAAAAGTGTTTATCGTTGTTTTCAACTATGAGCTTTTGAATACTTATTGAATCCATCAAAATTGCTTTCGTGAAAACTACACATTTAAGTAGAATTTAAACAAAACTATAAGGAAACTCACTAAATTGTGATTGGGTACACCAAGAAAATAAAATAATACATATTGCTTGAATACCTTGTTTTATATTAAAATTGAAAAATAAATGCACATGGAACAATGAATTCTTATTGAACTAAATTCTTTTTCGAACTCTGGATGTAGTTTGTTTCTTTTCCTAATACTTTCACTAGCAGAATAATACATTTTCATGTTTAACAACTTGTTTCCAGTTTTCTTTTTATTCAATGAGCTTTATACGAAACTATGCACATTTCTCTGATACTTTAGTAGATTCTGAATTTTATAGTTTTTTAAGATCATAAAAGAAAATAGTACCACCTCATGACATAATATGCAATTATTTTGCTCTTGGATCATTTTTATTTTCCATCATTTTTAGCTTTGTGTATTCTTTTCCCTATATTTGTTACTCAACTTTTGATTCTAAAAGTTATTTTTGATATGGAAAATTATTCACTGTTCAATGAGTGCTTATCTTTCAGATTTTGGTATATAATGATGCATTCAAGTAGTATGCATTATTGTTTTTTTTTATTAAATATCCAATTTTATGCAACCAAAATTTAATACAACTTATTTCTAACTTTTATTTTAATGCTATGTTGCATTAAGTTTTCTGTGAATCTTATTTAAATGTGAAGTTTTCATGAAAATAAATTTTTTTTTACCTGTGTTTGCACTTCTATTCATGTTGATAACTAAATGCTGAAATGAAAGCTGGCAATAAAATGGAAATTTCCTTGTTAAATCTCAACACATCATATTTCTGTTGAAAGTAAGGTTTTTGTACTGCATTTGTTTGAAATTGCTTCCGATGAAATTTTCTCTCCTTAAAAATATCTTTCTACTGCAGAATGGGACATAAAAGCGAAATAGAGAAATAAAAACATCATATAAATATAAATAATATTAAATATTTAAAAATTAAAAATATTAAATATTTAAAAAAATTAAATATTTAAAAAAAAATATTATGAAAAAATTTTTAAAAATAAAATTCAAATATTTAATTTTGAAAAAACTGTTAAAAAATATTTAAAAAAAATATTAAAAAAAACTTTTTAATATTTAAAAAATATTTAAAAAATTTAAAAAAAAATTGATATTTAAGAAAAGATATTTAAAAAAATTTAAAAAAATATTTAATAAAAAATTTTTTAAAAAATATTAAATATAATTTTAAAAAATCTAGCATGTTATGATATGAATTAACATGTTTAATTAACTTAGATCACAAAAGTTATGACTGAAAAAAAATTAATATAATATTAATTTGGAATAAAATTCGTTTATAATATTAGCATAACATATTTTTAATACAGTAGTGAGATAATAAAGGATTAATAACAATATATTCATAAAAACATTTTATTGAATCTAAAGGAGAAATCTTTTTATGGTACCAAATATGTTCTACGGTGGTAACTTTTGGAAAGGTTCCAAAATTTAAATTGCAAGAACATTCAAGAGTTATCACTACTATTTGGTCAAGTACGCCTTGCGGGTAATTTAGGAT
Organism: Caerostris extrusa; assembly: GCA_021605095.1. Lineage (NCBI taxonomy): Eukaryota > Metazoa > Arthropoda > Arachnida > Araneae > Araneidae > Caerostris > Caerostris extrusa. The sequence continues at coordinate 77,209 of BPLR01000023.1, read as the reverse complement.
CCAACACCCACTTTAACAATAATATCATATTTATACGTTTACGATAATCGATCTCAAATTCGTCATTGTTAAAAAAAGTCTATATCATTCCTAAATGTAACATTACTGAATTCGCTTTTAAAAATTATGCCATTTAAATAGCTCTGGTCTCATATTTTTCTTACTGATAAAATAAACTGACTTTCCGAATCAAAAATCTTTTTTAAATACTTGTAGGGAAATATTTGACTGTATTTAGATTGAATAGAATATTTTCCGTTTCCTATAGGACCATTTTTATAATTTGATTTTGACAAAATGTATGTTTATTTTAAACACACATTTATCTTATGATTCGTATGTAAGCTTTGCTGAATATATTTGAAAGAATTAGTGTGATATTAAAAGATTTCTGAAATTATAATATATTTTATGTAATGACAGAAATTATAAGAAAATGAATTATGTGTCTAATATGTAATTTTTATAGCGTTTAAAAATAATATAGTTCTGAAAATGCTATAAAAAGTTGAAATAATGTGATTAAGATTAATTCACTAAGTACTAAAATAATGCTTATATATTATTATTTTTATTTTAAGTATTTTATCTATTGAAGATTTTCAACTTACAGCTTTAATTCTTTGTAGTTTAAATTATGAGAAAATCATGTTACCAGAAGCCTTATAATATTAAAAAGGAGATGATTTAGTTCGTAAAAATTATTATTTAAAAATTATTAAAAATTATTAAAAATTTATTAAAAATTTAGTTTGTATTTAAATGTAAAAATTTTAAAGATTTAAAAATTTTCAAATATTAGTGAAAATATACAATTATCTGTGTTTTATTAAAATCAAGGCATATTCCATTTAAAATATCTTTAATATACAAATAAAAAAGTCTAACATTAAATAAACTAAAAATAATAACCTTATTTGTTATTTTATTTTAAAACAAATTCCTTTCAAAATAAAATAATAAATTATATTAAGATAAATTTTAAATATAGGATTTTAAAATAAATTTTAATGAAATAACTAATTTCCATGAAATTGTTTTAACAAGCATTACAATATTAGTTTATAAAAAAAAAAAAATTATTGGAAGAGGTGCAGTTGACGTAAAACTAAATATTGCATGACACAAATAGCAGTAATGTAAAATTTATATTAATATAAAATTTATATTATATTAAAAAATAATTGTTAACATAAGAATAAAATTACTGACGAGAAAATGAATGTCACTGTTCTAAAAGCGTGGGGTGCTCGATATCAATCGTTATAATTTTTCACTAGTTTTATTTCGAAATGAAGAGTTAGTTTAAAAATGTCATACAAAGCACCCCACGTTTTTAGAACAGTGACATTAATTTTCTCCTCGGTAATTTTATTCTTATGTTAACAATTATTTTTTACTTTTTAGTTTGATTAACTCTAAAAGCGTGTTTTTTAGTGTTTTTAAACTATATTACATAAAAATGAGAATTTTCAAGCTGTATGCATGCTGTTTCATCGTATTCGCTGTCCTGATATTACTTGAATTGCAAGACATATGAAAGCCTTGCAATTATATGTAAAATTTAGAATTTTAAATGAAAACATTACATATTCTATGAAATGGGGTCTAAAGAAGAAAGTTTTAATTTTATTGACAGATTAGAAGTGTTTAAATCATTTATAGTTTGCTTTATTTCATTTATATTCTGGTATAAAAATTTTTATTTATTTTATGATTTTAAAAATTATTGAAGCAAGTTTTATTAGAAATGCATAATTTTTTTAAAAAGAATTAATAATTACTCAAGTATTTTGATATAAAAATGTTTTCGATGATTAAATTATTGAGAAAAGATTAAAATTTTCCAAATGAAACTTTTCAATTAGCATATAAATTATTTATTAACTATGCATTATAATGATTTTTTTCTGGAATTAATCTAAAGTCTCTGAAGGAATTAGAAATAATTTTTTCAGAATTCGTTCTAAATTTTTTTTTTCTTAAATGAAAGTATTTTTTTTTAAATTTTCGAAAATTATTTTAACTCTCTTAGATGGATTTACTAATAAGATATTCTTAGCCAAGTAAGATAACGTAAAAATAACATATTTGAATCATACTCCATTTTAACAAGAGAAATTGTAGATGCTGTTAGAGAACGATTTCGATTAAATGTCTTAATCGAAATCGTCTCAAATTTCTAAAAGGAGATAGAACCAAATAATTTTTCAGAAACTTTCATTACAAAACCAAAAATTAGAAATACTATACTGATATTTTTCAAAAAATACTTTTAAAGCAATTTAATTTTCAATTTTTTTTTAAATCTTCAATAATCTAAGTTATCAATTTACAAATCATCAGAAAATTCAAAATACTTCCGAGTTTCAATTTCATTTATTGAAAGAAATGGATTTTAGCAATATATTATTTTTTTAAATAAATTTTTATCGTTTGCCAGAAGATTATATCTCTTATTTTTTGACAATTTATCTGAAATTTATTTTTAAAAAGTCCATAATATTACGTATTGATTCGTTGTTTTATGTTTAGAAGGCATCATAGTAATTACACTTCAAGCAGTAAGTTTTAAAGAAACGTTTTTAAATTGTTCTTGTAATTTCTATTTCTATTTCTTTTGTTTTCTAATCCTGAAAAAAACAACAATGTACCGTTTAACGAATGTTTTATTATTAAAAGTACTGTTTTCTAAAATTTCAAATTTTTAAAAGGTCGTTTTTGCAAATAATGTTTTACCTCTAAAGATTAATATAAATATCGAAAAGATAATATCGATTTTTAAATGCATTTCTTATTAATTTTCTCAAAAAAAAATATTTAAAAAATGTAATTGACAAAACAATATTGGAAAGATAAATGTAAAACTATGCATAACGGAATTTAATTATTATCAACAAAATTAAATTTTTCTGAATTTCTAGAAAAATTAACTTTTGTATAAATAAGAAGGTATATTGTCAGTGCTGTCGTGAATATATGTATGCCCATGTAATTTATTAAAAATAAATTAACATAAAAAAAATCTAATAATGAGAATTGAAAATTCTATACAAAAAAAAAATTATAATATAATTATAATTTTTTTCGTATAGAATTTTCAATTGCATTCATTTTTCAAATGAACATTTTAATGAATGAAGTAGGCATTGAAATAGTTTAGAATTCAGTACGGTTTTCAATTCTATTCTTATTCATAAATTTTATTTACATTTAATTAATTTTATTTACAGTTAAATTATTTATATTAATTTGTTAAAAAATAATTTGTCCTTATATTAATAAATTATATCATACATAAAGAATTATATTTAAAAATTATTACTGTGATATAATGCTGTTATACATAAAAAGGTAATTGAAAAATCTCAAAGGATTTTATCAGCACATAATTCTAAAGTAAATAATATTTGTTTCAGTTAATAACTATCAAAATAAAAATTAGTATTATTTACTTTTGAAATGTAAAAGATCGGAACAATTCCCAAAATTATATATTATTTATAATTTTTTATTACTTATAATTCCTTTATTAATACGATTTGAAAAAAAATCATTCTTTACACTGCTTAGCATTTTAATAAAAAAATTTTTTTGATTAATATTGAAACAAATATTAATTACAACTTACAAAAATGAAATTTTAAAAGTATTATGTTAAACCACTGCTAAATACCAACAAGCAATGAAAATATGTAAGTCAAATAATCATTTTTATTATTTTTGTGTTTATTTTTTAAAAAAAATATTTCATATAAATAAATACCAATTTTTTAAATGGTCTATAGCTTAAACTTATTTAGCATTTACTTTGTTGAAATCCTCTGGAGAAAAGTATTTTTTTTTCTATGATTTAATTATTTAATAAGAATATTTAATAATCATTTAACTCTGAAAATTTATAAAACTAGTAATTAATGGGACAATTGTATAAATAATATGATACTAAGTAATAATTTACGTAATTTATTCTATTTTACATACGGAAAATTACAAATGGATACTGAAAACATAAATCAATGTAAATGGGAAGAATATACTGCGATTATTTTTAATTGTTTATTTATAACAGTTTGATTATTTTTAATGTATTCAGTTCATGTTTTGGTCTTCTAATGTAACCTTAAGATAGAGAAATAATTCAAATAAAAATCAGTGGTATGAGTTTGAGAAAAAAAATTATACATTTATTATTATTTTTAAGGTTTGGTTAAATTGAAATATTAATAATAAATTCCTGTCGATATTATTATTGACATAATTAATATATTAAATGATATTATTAGAGTTATTGCATACCGTACGTTAGTTACCGTAGGACGTCCGTTGGCTTTTTCTCCTTAGCGCGCATGCTTCCTATGAGCATGCGCGCTAAAAAAAAAGCCAACGGACGTCCTATGAGCATGCGCGGTATGCAAAAACTCTCTATTATGTGTGCATCTATTATTGTGATTGCTTGTAATATATGCATGATAAAGTGCGAATGTTTGTTTCTTAGAATTGTTTTATATTTAACTTAATGTTTCTGTTTTTAAGCAAATAAAATTTTCAATAAAAGATGCAATTTATTATGAAATCGAAAAAAATTGATTTCTCTTTTTGTTAAAGTCGTAAAAGAAATTTAATTTTTTAAATGATTTAAATTTAGAAAATTCTTCTGTTAAGATGATAAAATTTTCTAGAATGAAAATGAGCATTAAATACATTATTTTTTGTTGAGCACATTATATCTATACAACTTGTAAACCTACAGATAAAGACTTTGTTTGTAGTACTTTCAGTAAGAGCATCTCTATAAGTTTTCTAACAAAAATATATAATTTTATATTATTTATTTAATGAAAAGGATAATTTATAGATGATAAATATTTTATAAAGTAACATTGGAGATTATGTATAATATATTTTTAGTATTATTGAGTCAATATTTACATATATAGACCAAAAATATAATACTACAAACCAAATGCTCTTTCATAACAAGCAATGAAGTATCAAAATATGTAAAAAGAGTACATATGTTTATATTTAATTTTAAAAATATAACTGTGAATAATATAATATAATAGAGATTAATCAATGATCATGAATAAGTGAATATCTCTATTTGGTTTAATTTCTTAAACTCTTATTATTCCTTCAAGATATAGAACTTTTTAATTCAGGACATTCCACGCCAAAATAAAGAAACACGAATATCTCTTGCTTCAATTTCTTAAACTCATATTATTCCATCCTGATATAATGCTTTATGATTCAGGACATTCTATACCAAAATAAAGAAATAACACTAATGACCAAACAAGGCCATTTAAATTACACGAAATTGTTAGGACAAACCGATACTATCTGCAATGCTATTCCTGACTCGCATTCTTTTTCCACAGGTGCTATCATTGGGCGCCGATGTCCTCCCCGAGTACAAGCTCCAGAAGCCGAGGGTCCACAAATGGACCATCCTCCACTACTCCCCCTTCAAAGCGGTCTGGGACTGGATTATCCTACTGCTCGTCATTTACACAGCGATCTTCACGCCCTACGTAGCGGCCTTCCTGTTGAACGAGGAGCGGATGGACAATGACGGCCCCATCGTCATCATCGACCTCATCGTCGACGTCATGTTCATCATCGACATCCTCATCAACTTCCGTACCACTTACGTCAACTCCAACGACGAGGTAGTCAGCCATCCGGGCAAAATCGCCGTCCACTACTTACGAGGTTGGTTCATTATCGACGTCGTCGCCGCCATACCTTTCGACCTGCTCCTGGTTGGGAAGAACTCCGATGAGGTCTGTATGCATTCTTTTGGACAATGTGCAGGTTCTTCTGCATGTGCATCTTACCGTTTTCGGATCAGACATCTTCCGGAACTTGTCATTTTCAGCTACACTCATTACTAGTATCTGGGTCATTGGAATTTTACCATCCTATTGTCTTCTACCAGCAATTTCAAAGCTAAGAACCACTTTAAAAAAATCTGTAAGAGACAAAGGTTATTACTATACTACTACATACAATACTTTTTAATTCTAATGGTTAATTGCTACCTGGTGTGGGGTGTGGGGGGTGTGGGGGGTGTGTATTATACGCGTATCTATGAACATTTTCAATTATTTCTTAGATTGGAAAGAACTTACAGGAGATATGTTTTTCTGTGGGTAATAATGGGACTCGCAGAATAAGTGCTCATGTCTGAGCAGTATTAGCCCCTGGGAATGCTAGTATAATCGGTATTTTGAGGAGTTCATAAGTACTTCATTGCTTCTTACTAGCTGATTAGGGTAACTATACATTATTTATATCATGAAATGTCATTTACAGAGTTTGGACTATCATCTGTCTGCTGATAAGATAATTTCTTACCACATATTAGACATTATCAATGGAATATACCGAATATTTTTTTTATTTAGCGCCATGACTTTTTAAGATCTGTTCTTTCTCCTACATATAACTACATAAATATTTTTATGTTGGTTATAGGTTTGTCTCGATCTGATAAGCAACTGCAATAAATAATACACATCAATAATTATTATGTTGCAACTGCAATAATTTATACGCGCTAGCCTATGCAATATATGAAAGCAATTCCATTCACTTCCGCATAGTATAACAATTTTGCATGACTCTTAGATTATCCCCATCCAGTTGCAATGTCTCTTTTTTTTCTACATTTGAAATAAAACTAAAAATTCCTTTACCATTTGACATTTTCAGTGTTAAACATCTATCTCAATGAAAAACTCACGTTGTAGAAGTTTTTAATCTTAACTTGCTTTAACGTACTTTTTGTACATTTAAACTTCAGGGCATTTTTTAAAAAAATGTGAACAGTTGCTCCTTTTTTCATTTTTCTAGTCCTGACATCTACTTGGATATTTATTCGTGATTTTTCTTTGGCCAAAAAAAAAATATCGATCCAAAAAATGCGTGACCATCTTTCCAAAAGGGAACATTAGAAAGAGTTTAAATCTCAAATAAGATTTTCGTATAAAAGGAGCTTACGGAGAGCAACAGTTTTCTTTAATATTTTTCCTTCCTTATTCACTTTCATCTGGCGTGCTAAGTTAATCACATTTATTCGGTATAATAAAAGTAAATAAAATTTGTTTTGTTTTTTTTTTTGTAGTGAAGTCCTTTCGTTGTAATTTCTAAACAGATGAAATTTTTAGTTGCCCAATATATACATCTAAAAATTTTTACTTAATATTTTAGAGTTAAATACTAAGAATATATACACCAGTATCAATATAACATCAATAATATTAATATTTGCAAATTTATAAATTAAAATTATTTCTATAACTTTAGAAGCTAAAAGTACTAATTCGTAATCTGGATATTTCATCATGTCACATTATTGCGAGGGCTTGATGGCCGAGTGACTATCTCTCTGGCACTCGGTCCAAAGGCTTCAGGTTTAAGTCCCAACAGTGCCATGGATATTCGTAGTGGTTCGGAATCCACATTAATTCGTATGTCCTGGTCTAATATGATTGTAGAGAGTTGGGTGTAGGGCTGGACAACGTTACCCCGAAAAAGTCAGCGTCACAGAGATAAATTAGACTTCTACCTAATTGTGCTCCATCAAAACAGGAGGCTGCCCCCCCCACCATGAGACACCTTGGGTTCTTAGTCTAGACTGTGTCTAGATGTTGCTGTCTACCAAGTGGGATAAGGAATAACACATTATTGCGCTCGATATTAAATTTTTTTATTTTAAATATTAGCGAACTGTATTACATTTCAGCATAACATATATTTTTGATTCGCTCTGGCGCTAGCTGTCACAGGTTTCTGGTATGAATCCAATCCTTATGACATTAAATGAAATTAAGCACATCTTCAATTTTAAAAACGGGAACTGTATGGATATAAGTTAAAAATTCTAACAAATATTATAAAATATATTATATTTCTGAATTATTTAATTAATAATTATTGACCTAGATACATATTTCATAAATATTGAAATATCGTCCAAAAATGTGAAGACATCAAAATTCAGTATTTTGTACATAATAGTTGCATTTGAAACGAAGTAAGGAACTATTTGGAAAAAAACAATTTTTCATCTTGCTACTTTGCTACAAAAAAAAAAAAAATCAATATAATGAAATTTATTTCGAGAAAAAGAATTATGGTAATATCAAACCATTTTTTACGATCAAATTAGAAACGTAGTAGTAATTCAGAAAGGGATCTACTTCTGTCAAGATGTGTTGAACCATTTTGATGAAAAACTCTATATTTTAGTATCCCCGTAAATATTCTATAAAATGGTGTTTTTAAAAGGAAATATGAGAAAAAGTTTATCATTCGCTTGAGAATTATATGGCCCATTTTTATCTAGAGGTAATTTTTCTCCCTTATTTACGAAAAGTGGGCTTTTATAGGAATAATGAAGAACAAGATAGATTCTTTTATTGACATATTTACCAAGCACTTTCGAGTTCTTACATAAATGAAGTCTCATTCTGTACTATAAACAAGTAATATAAAAAAAATTAAGTCAATTCCTACTTTTTTTTTTTTCACTATATTGCAGAAAGTCCTTTGTAAAGAATTTTCATTCATTTTTTAAGTTTATCTGGCGCCATCTATTGGTAGATATATGCAGCTTAAATCTAAAAAAACTAAAATTAATTAATTAACTTTAATTACTAAATTAATATTTGAAAGAACTGTATTAACATCAAGTGTCATCCACTACAAATTCAAAAAAAAAATGTATTTGAACTTGTGTGGATGAATAAAAGTATTTTATAACGATTGAAAATTTGAACAAGATATATATAGGAGAATGTGAGCTAATAGAAGGAATTGAATAAGTAAATGCGGAAAACATATTTATTTAATAATAAACAAAATGTTGATCACTGCACATACTATTTAAATTTTTATAGGAAAATATACATAAGACTAATAAAAACGTAAAAAAAAAATTCTCCTATAATGATTAAATTGCTTTAAACTGTTAATATTTCAAGAATTATCAAGCAATCTTTTGAAGTATCTCAGAATATCTAAGAATCCTTTTATGTTAAAAGACGACGTTTATTAAGCTAATTTTTTTACATAAATCTTCCAGTTAATTATGCTAAGAGCATCGAATCGTTGATTTGTTATAAATAATATAACTAAACTTCCATCGAATTTGAATAGCTTCAGAAAATTATAACAGCAACTTTATGCATCAAAGGTCTATTTTAACCACAAGGGATTCTTCAAGCCTTTATAAAAGCCATTTGATTGGCTGGCTTTCAACTAACTTCTACTTATCAGGTAGCACATGACAACATATTCGTAGATCAAATAAAATGCTTTGGTGATAGATTGCTTCCATTTTAATGTAAAGGCTACTTAACTAATGTGTAAGATGATGCATTTGAACATTATCAAAGGAGATCAGATGATGAATTAGTATCATGTTTTAAATTTTGAAGAGGCCCATTTAATTGAGACTGTTTAAATGACTATCACCAAAATATATACCTACTTTGTTAAAATGAAATTTTCATTTGATTACAATGATGAAATAGTTTTAAAATTTTACTTATTCAGAACAATAATTTAAGAATTCCAAGACATCATTATCTGGTGCTCGGTACCACAGGTTTTATGCTCGAGTCCCAGCTGTGCCTTGACGTTTGTAATGGTTCGGAATCCACTTTAGGATCTGGTCTAATATGACTGTTTCACTTATGGCTGACAACCCTAGCCCTTAAATAGAAAATATCTCCTGTTTCGAAATCTGGCAGAGGGCCTTGGCTCACCGTAGGGCTGTTGCGCCAATGAAGAAGAAGGAATCATTGTGCATTTCTTAAATTTAAATTGAATTTTGTTGTTGATTACTCTTTTTGGAAGTACAAAATTTAAGTATTTAAGCAACTTGTGTTGTTTAGCTTGGGTTTTATTAAAAACTGTAAAATTGAATATTATAATATTTACTTGCTTGAAGTGAACTTAATTTAAAATTAGTGTTTATTTCATTTTTTAAAGATGTATCTAAATTATAATTTATATTAATTTGTAATCTATGAAATTTTAACTCAAACGTTAAAAAATTTTATTTAAACAGTATTTTATTTCAAAATTTGAATTTAATTTTTAATTCATTTAAACGTTTTCATTTTTGATTTTATTTGGCTATTAAAAGTAAAGCCAAAATAACATCGTTAAGACAGCTTCTAAATTTGCTTTAATTCCGTGTTTTCCTGAAGAGTAGTTATAACATAAATCTAAATCTCTGCAGCCTAAACTTTTGTAACAAATTCGGTTTAGCAGATTGCTCTTTTCTTAAAATGAAATTATCTATTTGTTTCCATCAAATGCTGCAAGTATTGAATAGGAAGGTTTTTGGTCCTTAGAAGGGCAAACATTTAGCATATTGTTATTCTGTTAGAAAATGCTATTCTAGATATACTAGAGCTTACTTCATTATACTTCCACAAGTAATATTGAGCCAATCTCTGAAGGATGACAACTGAGTAGAGGTTGCACTCTTTTTCTACCTCCTCATGTCAAAGGAAGGATTTGTAGGCAACAGATTTATTTTGCCCAACCCCGGCGCAGAGACAGAAGTGTTCGGTTTAGCTTCATTTGTCAGCTACAGCTTAAGCCCATCAATTCGTAACTTATCGCGATATCCATCAGTTCTCCTCAATTCCGTTCACTTATCGTGCTATCCATCAGTCCCCGTCAGTTCCTTTCACTTATATCGGCCTGATGGCCAATTGACTAGCGCTCTGGTCTTTGGTACCATGGGCTTCAGGTTCAAATCCTGGCGGTAGCATGGATGTTTGTTAGTGGTTCGGAATCCATGTTAAACTGTATGTCCTGGTCTAGTTAACCTAAAGTGTGCACAAAATTACCTTAGAGTGACAAAACCAAACCAAAACTTTCGCTTTTGGTGATATCCATCAGTCTCCATGAGTTCCTGTCACTTACCGTGCTATTCGCCAGTCTCCATCAGTTCCTTTTACTTATCGTGCTATCCATCAATTCCACTCAGTTCTTTTCACTTATCGTGCTATCCATCAGTTCTCCAGAGTTCCTCTCACATCCTGTTATCCATCAGTCCTCCTCAGTTCGTTTCAACTATCGTGCTATCCAACAATCCGCTTTTTCCATTCACCTATCGTGCTATCTATCAGTCCCCAGCAGTTCCTTTCACTTACCTGATCTCCTACTTCTATTTAAAAATTATTTACGTTAAATAAAATTAAATACCATCTTGGTTAAAAATTGTAATGTAAATTAAAATGGAATTTAAAAACAGTCATTATTAAACTAACAAAATTTAAAAGATTTAAAATAATTGTTAATAACTTTTAATAAGCGAGCATAAAAAAATTTACATTTATTATTCTTTTCAAAAGATGAAAATTAATTCGTCTATGATGCATATAATTTTGCTGCAATTCAAAATGTAAATAACTTTTCTTAAGAATGCTATAGTATTTCATCAAGTATGCGATTTTAGGATGTTTATCTTTTAAGCAGTGGGCGTTTTCATTATTGAAGCAATAATTCTTGAAAATTATTGTAGCATAGCTTTCATTGTTAAAAATCAATTAAATTTTCTTCAATTACCAAAAACATAGGTAACGAAACACTTCCATTAATCTGTTGTTGTTTTTCCTCTAGAGTTAATATTTTCGTTTTAAAGGAAAGTGCCCTTTTAATTTTAATTGAAAGTTCTTTGAGATTGTTTACATTCAAGGTTGTTTATGCTTTTAAGCAATTACTTTTAAAAGATTCTACAGAATTTCATAAGAAAGTTATTGGATTGTCTTGCATTGTTTCTGAAAAGACTTTAAAAGACATTCATTTTAAAAGACTCATTCCATTTAATATTTCTAAAATGTTTACAAGAGTCTCGAAAGTAATTAAAATGGCGGACTGTGAAAAACACGGAATAATAATTAACGTTAAGTTGTTTGCGATAGATAATGAATGCTACTACAAAAACCAAAACATCTAACCAATTATAAAGATTAGCATTTAGAGAATGCATTAAGAAATTGCCAGTATTATGGCCAATCATATCTTTCCATGTTTTGTAAGCATGACAAACAAAAGTTTTCAATTTATTTTTCTTCTTTATTTTAATTAATGGCTTCAGAAATAGTTATAGTAAATTATTTTTTATCGAAAGGAACATGATTCTCATTTAAAGATTGAAAAAAATTGTTTTCTTATTATTAAAAGTTTGAATTCCCTTTTTATATTATAATTGTACAATATTAATGACGCATAAATAGGTTGAAGTACACAATTTTCTTTAGTAATTATTAAACAACATCATCAAAGATGTTTACTAACCTATAATAATATTTCTATTGTTATTAATAGTTTTGCAATTAAATATTCGAGGTGATCAATTATTAATGATACTTTAAGTAGTGAAACAAACTTTTAAACTGAAATAAATTTTAACTTTTTATTTAAATTTAAAATATAAAATGATATCCTTTTTAGTAAATTGACAAGTAATTAGTAGTTATATCCTTATTTTTTCCTTACCCTTATTATATTCTTATTAAATAGTTATTTTTATTTTTTACTTAATCCATTGATAACCCGAAGTAAATTTTTAATAAAATAATTATTGTTATACATTTTCATATTAAGCCCCATTTATCTACACAAAACTTTGTGTAAATTGAAATTAGATAAACTTGAAACTAAAAATATATTTTGAACCTAAAACAAAACAAAAACCAATTAAATAAATAAATGATTACCGTCAAACTTCAAGCCATTAGCAAACGTAGCGTTTTTATTATTTCGCTGTACATTGGTCACAGCAAAAATTTAATTAATTTTAAAATTTCTGTTCATTATTCTATGATGTCATGTAATGGATGCTTAAATAATTCGTAGCATTCTCTACTTGTATTTAGTATAATTGTTAAATTAATTAACATTCTTCAATATTTTTTTCATTTCTAATATATTTCATCAGTTATAATGAACCAATATTTTTATTTTCTAAAAAAAAAAAAAAAAAAGGAATCTTTTACAAATTAAAAAAAAAAGCCTTTGAAAAAAAAAAAAATTTTTAAGTGAATGCAACAGAAAATACAGAATTCAAATTATGAAAAAGTTCTTAGTCTTTATTAAATACTGTACATTTAATTAGTGATGCCAGTACGTACGATAATAATTATCAAATTTAGAAGATTTCATTGATAAAAATAATATTGAATTACTAATTGGAAGTTCATTTGTCCTTACAAAGACAAAAATATTGCAGATTGCGTTACCTGAGAAGCCAGATTGGAAAGCATGCTATATTTTGTTTGCTCATGCTACGCATATATTTCATTATTTTTAGTTGTTAGGTATAAACATTCAAAATGGTTTCAACTCAGGTATTCACAGTCACCTCCTTGTCTCATCGAGTCCAACAAAGGGCTTTTTGACATCCAGATGTCACGTTTCCCCATGCCCATTACCATTATATCTGTTCGATATTACTTTTCAGGCTTCGAACCAAAGCTTCCTTTGTTGACAAGTCCAATGCAATATACACTCAAAAGCCAAAACATTATGACCACCTGTCAATAACGAGTTGGCCCACCTTTTGGCGCGCAACACAGCTTCAACCCGCCTTGGCATGGATGCCACAAGTCCTTGGTAGATGGCCGGAGACAGATTGTGCCGGATGTTTAAGCAACGGTCGCGCAAATCAGAGATATTGCGAATTGGTGGTCTTTGAACTCTGAGCTGCCATCCCAGGACATCCCAAATGTGTTCTATCGGATTGGGTTCCGGTGAGTTAGGCAGCCAGAACATTAACTGGAATTCAGCATCATGTTCCTGGAACCACTCCAACACAATTTTAGCCTTGTGACAAGGGGCGTTGTCCTGTTGGAACATTCCATTTCCAGCTGGAAAAACAAAGGCCATGTAACCAGTGCTCTCCAGCAGCAGTTAAATACCACTTCCACCTGATCACGTGCCTTCCACGACATCCAGCCGAGTTCATTGCAAAATGTAGGGGTGGTTCATAATGTTTTGGCTCTTGAGTGTATATTTGTCCATTACGATCTTGATAGATATAAAATAAATGTTTTGGAATAAATTATAGAAGATTGATTCGAAAAAAAAATTCCAAGATATGAACATGATTATACTATCACAAGCTTCCTATTTGTAACCAGTTAGACATTTCATTTTCGTATTCATATAAATCTTTGGCTTTCATTAGGAAAATTTCTTTTGCTAAGTAATAATTTCGGGTTTTGATGAATTATAAAGAATCCAGAGAAAAGAAGTTAACCTTTTTGAGATCACAAGGAATATATTAACGCACGGTCTATAGCATAAAAGTAGCCCTCTATAGTTTACTAATTTATACGTTCTACAGCTTACTAATGCAGACTACATTATAGATGAAATTTCAGCTCATTCAAAAATAGTTTCTTGCAAAGCACACAGTGCAGCACTGATAAGTTATAATGAATCCAGAGAAAGAAAATTGGACTTTTTAAGACCACAGGGAATATTAATGCACGCTCAATGGTGCAAGGGTAGCCTTCTATAACTTAATGTTCTATAGCTTATCTGTGCAGACTGCATTACATGAAATTTCAGCTTATTGAAAAATAGTTTCTTCCAAAGCATACAGTGAGAGAATCCAATCCATCCACTGCTGTCATAAGTTTGGATCACAATAAACCTAAAATTCAAGCGCCGGAGGAATTCTTGCTTGCTTGCCATCAACAGCAGCACAAAACAGACATGTGATTGATGATAGAACATGAATTTCACAAGTCTCCAGGAATTTTCGATATTAAATTCAGGAAGAAAAATATGGAGCAAATCTTGTTCAGTTTTATAAATACACATTTCGTGAAATGTTTAGTTCAAATAAATAAAAGGTTTTGCTTACCATTTATTTCGACGCTTTTAGATATAAATAATATTTGATTTTCTGTTCCGGTTCTGATGATAAATGCAAATGATGTCAGAATATTTATCTGTTTTTATGATTTTTTATAATGCTTTTTTGTGTCATTCCACCACTCTGAGCCACTTTATAGTGAGTTATCATTTCGATGGGCCAACGATGACCAAAACGTTCAAAACAAATGCATCTTTCTCAAATCCTAGACATTTGCTGTCCTACTGATTTCTCAACTGATCAACCTTCAATCAAATCAAATCAAATGTACAACCTGCTAATCTTCTAGTTTCTTAAGTGATTCAAATGATTTTTCATTTTGAAAAGTGATATTTCCATACCAACATCTTTGTGGCACTATAATTCACTGTTTTAATTATTCATTACAAAAAAATTGCTTTTGTAATAAAATTTTTATCAAATTCAAAATACAGATAAAAATTTAAGATTTTTTTAAATGTTAAAAAAACAATAATAATTTTTTATTGTCTAGAATTTGACAAATAATTCTCATATTCTTGAATATTTATTAATATAGCAATCTAACAATAACGTAAATCAATTGACAATATTAAATAAGAAATATTACGTTATATTAATTATAAACAGGAGCCTTCTAAATAATGGATGATTTGGTTTGTCGCTCTACGGTTATTTTTTTGCACACTTTGGGATAATTAAACCGGGTCCTTTAGTGTAAGGTGGATTCCGAACCACTAACAAACAACCATGCCAACGCCAGAATTCATAAACAATGGATCAAAATCGTGTTTTTAGAAAAATTTTAAAGTTTGATTAAAAATTATTTATGTCATATCATAAAAATAAATCTTTCTTATGGAAAGCCTTGACAGAAAATAAAATTATATTTGTACAAAAAATTCTTTAAAAAAAAAAATGAAGCAAAAATTCTTCACCGTAAGCAATATTGATTTTATATAAATACTTAGAAAATATGGATGAAAATCTATTCCATAAATAAATCTCACAAAATGTTTCTGTAACTTAATCTTTTGAAAAGTTTTCCAGATTTATTCGAAATTTTTTCAACTTTTCGATGTTATAAAATTATTATAGAAATCGGATAAATAGGCAGCGTTAATAATGATTTTTAAGTTAAATGGTAATTTTTGAAATCTGTATTATTTTTCAATTCCTTCTATTAGCTCACATTCTCCCTATATAATATATTAGTCGTTAATAATTTTTTTCTTATTCATCCGCTCAAGTTCAAATACATTTTTTTTAACTTGTAGTGGATGACACTGATGTTGATGCTGTTTTTCAAATATTAATTCAGTAATTAATTAATTTTTTTTTTTTTAGATTTAAGTTGCATATATATGCCGATAGATGGCGCCAGATAAACTTAAAAAAAATGAATGAAAATTATTTAAAAGGACTTTCTGCATTAAAAAAAGTAGGAATTGACTTACAATTTTTTTTTTTTTTTATTTACTTTTTTGTTTAATTGGAGTATTTTTAAGCACAGTATCTAAATCCATTTAGAGATAATAAAAAAGAAATAGGCTGGCTCGTCTAATATTACAGTTAAGGAAATTTTTTCCTCTAAAGAGAAATATCCCCCCTTATCTTTTTATCCTGGTGCTACAGTACATGGTGGACTACAGTCGTCCGCCTACTGATCCGCCTACAGATTTCGAAACAGGAGATATTTTCTTTTTTACTAGGTAGTGTTGCCAGGCTTACGCACAACTCTCTACAGTAATATTAGACCTGCATCTACAGTTTCTTTTTACTGGAGTCTAAAATTAGATTTTATCAAATACTTTTTTTACAGAAAATTTCATTTATTATTGAGAATCAAAGAAATAAAAACCAAACTTATCCCTATTATTTGAAAGACAGATTAGGGATACGGGAATTTTGACCATCCTACACATTTCATTCGAAAAAGGGACTATTTAAGTAAAGTAATTGGGAAGCATTATGGTTAAGGAATGATTATTTATTTTAAAAGTGTTTTTATGACCCATTAATAAAGTTATGTAAAAAATAACATTACATGTGTTATTTCATATTCAATCATAATTTTTTTCATTCATGTTTTAGAATTTATTTTGCATAGAAACATAATAGTTTTATAATTTGTTACTTTAAATGATTTGTTGTAACAGATATTCTGGTTCTTAGCATTGAAATCAAACTGGTAGCATAAGAATTCAAATTTTAAAACTAAAAAAATTCTTTAATTTTCAATTAAAAACATTTATTGAATTCAATAAATATTACTTCATTCAGCAGTGATATTTAAGATGTAGTTTAGAGTTTAAACTATTATTTAAGCAATGTATGTTGACTGTTTTTGAAAGATGTCTGAACCGAAGAAAGTTATTGGATTTAATTTCATATGATTTCTTTTTTCTGCATTTGAAACGATATTTTTGCTGCATTTGTAGAGTTGACTTGCTACTTGTACTTGAATGAAAAAAACTGCTTTAACTACCTGATTTCTTTTTTTGCAGAGCATGCTCCTGGAATGAAACGCTCTTTGTTATGAAAGAGCTAAGTTTTTGATATGAAAAGTTTCATATATTTTATCATTTTCATATGCACCTTTTCACTAAGCTTGTTTATTGTTTTTTGATCATACTAACGAAAACGCTTTGCGTAAGAAATGCAATTATTGCTGCATTATTTTGCTTGCTGATGTCCAAACAGGACACGAGTTGCCACGAGCTGCAGAAGCACGCTGACGCGTATTACCGAAACTGACGTGATTTTGCGTTAAAAATGCCCTCTTCGACCTTCTTCAAGGGCAAAAATAGAAACAGTACCCCCATAAAATCCAACACTCCAAAGCACATTATAATAAATGTTGGTTTCATTTCACTATTTTAAATTAACACGTCATTTTAACATATTTTTGAATTACTGCCTTATCCACAGAATTGTGGTCAGATTACTAAACCTAAACCTAAACTGTAAGAATTGTTAACAACTACCAAACGTTTCAATATTTGTCATTTTTCGCCCTACTCTTAAAAAATGCTAATTTCTGAAATTTATATATTGAAATGTTGCATAACTTAATTTATATTAAAGTAGTAAAACCAGTTATGAACAGTTTTGTCAACTCATTTTTAGTTCATTTTATCTTTTTTCCCCTTCTCATAGACACTTGAAACAATTCATCCCAATTTTTTTACAAATTTGGCAAAGAATGTTGAGTTTGATAAGTCTACTTACATCAAAGATACAATCATAATGTATATATAATGTATTTAATATATATACGTATTATGTTATACTAACTAATACGAATCTAACAATTATATCCCCATAATGCATATCTTAATTTACAAATTCTTCAGTTTAAGGATAAGATACAGCAGAGATTAGTATATAAAATATCTAAAATCATAGTCCTTATTGGAAAAAATAATTATAATTATTATTCATTAAAAAGCATTCACTTCATATTTTTATATTGTTATTACTCACCTCATGTTCATTACAATATTGCGAATTTAAATATTAAATTTACAAACATATATGTCCTAAACTTTTATTTAATTTTCTACTTCTCAATGTGTTATCAATTGGTTGCATATCATTGTTCACTTTTTATTATTTCACTAGCATCATATAATATTTAATATTCAGTTTAAAATATATATATATATATTTCATTTCAAAAAATAGTTTGAAGTATGCATATTGCAAATTTTAATTTATGAAGCCTATAAAATTATTGGTTTGAAACACCCACCTCCTTTAAGTGATTTAAAAGATCTGAATATCAGACACTAAACACCTCAGACAGTTCGTGGGATGCCAGGTGCGGGGATCAGCTTGGACATAAGCGCACAAACGGTCATTGTCAATTAATGAGAGTTGGCAGTTTCTTAGCTTATTTTGAAATCGAATTGACCACTCTGAAATATCTTAAATAATTCGTATAATGGAACGCACGATTGTACCTTCTTCACAATTTGGAAAGGATGACGTCAGCGTTTAGGCTGGACTTGCATTCATAGAGTACGTTATTATTCACAAGTAAAAGTGACTTGATAGGCCATTTTGGAACATTAGATATCTTAAAGAATCCCTAAAATGATGATTATGTTCAATTAAAGATATTGAACTTATTTATAGATATAAATCAATAAATCGATAAATAAATAAATATTAAAAAGCTTTATAAAATAAGTTGGCAGAAGCTTTGTTACCAGCCCAATATAATTTATGCATATCTGATTAATGCGTGTAATTATATGTAATATTTATCATAAACTTTCAAAATAAAATGTTAGTGGCGGAATTATTTAAATTAATTAAATTGTTCAAAAAGAAATGTTTTTAGATAACTATTTAATTAGCGACAATTTTTTTGTAATGATAGAAAGCAGAACTTCTTGTTTGTCTTCTAGTATGGAACTATTCAAATTTCTTTTATTACTTAGTTCCGTGTTTCCAACATTTGCCATCAGTAAATAGTATCGGTATCACATCGATGTCCCTCTATCGATAAAGCTTGCAAACATAAATATTGGAGTAAAGAATGTGCTAAGCTTTATTGCTAATTAATTCCATCTGTATTTCCATAGAATTTTAAAGTTACGAAATAACGAAACTTTTTTTTTTTCTTACCTTCACATGTTAATTCGTACTGTAAATAGTAATTATATGTCACTTTCGTCATTCAATGTGAATAGAGAAAGATTTCATAAAATAATTTATTTCTTTTTTTTAATTTAAAGTTAATATTGCATTTAAAATAATCATTAATATTAATCATCAAGGAAGAACAGGAAAAAAAAAAAATTGAAAACATTATAATTCATTTACTTTTAAAGTATTTAGAAGAAAATTTCAACATGTTAAGATTTGGATTCAGAACTAAATTTTTTTCCTACGCTAAAAAAAAATAAAATGTAGAATAATATTCAAAGGATGAAGAAAGATAAAAAAAAAAAAAAATAGATTCACTCTAGAATGCCATTGATCTATAATTCGTCCTTTTCCATAAGAATTTGTTACATAACATTAACTATAGCATATGTCAAAATTTTTAATGCAATGATTGTTAATAAATAAATTGTAACATTCCTGACTATTTTATTAAGACCAGTGCAATGCGATAATGTTAAATAGAAAAGCAATATTTAGAATAATCGCAACATTTTACTGCCTTACGTTGTCTTGTGTCTTAATCTGTAATAAATTTTTAAGAAATGTCATTGATCTATAATTTGTCATTTTCATAAGAATTTTTATATAACATTAACTATAGTACAAAAACTAAATTTTTAATGCAATGATTGTTAACATATAAATCATATCATTCCTGACTGTTTCATTAAAAACCGTGCGATAATGTTAAAATAATATTTACATTTTTAGAATAACTTTTAATTCATATGCCTTAAATCTGTAATAAAATGATTTAATAAATTATAATGAATATAAATGTAATAAATGATAAATATAAATAGCTGTGAATATAAGTCGAATCTACAGCGGGAAAAGTAGCTATAGAATGCTTTGGAACGATTTTATAGAAGGCTTTGCTTTTGCTCACAGGGATGGCACGCTGCACTTACTTATATCTGGCTGAAAAAAAAATTTATTTACATTTGACATATTTTAATGCGGTATTATAAATTAGATTTTAGAATTTCTATTGCTTAAACTGAATAATTTGAACACGTTTTGGTTTAGATTACATAAATAGTGAAAATTTATATTAAAAAAAAATTTTTTCTCATACTTTAGGACTTTTTCCAAAATCTGAAGTCTGCAATTAATTTTTTTTTGCTATTTTTTTATAACTATGAATATTTGCATATTCTAAAAACGTAAAATACTACGAATTAAAAACTGTTTTGTAAAATTTTTCTCAATGTGAATGCTTTAAAATGCTTCAGTTGAAAGAATTTCTGATATATCCTTTTATAAGATTAAAGCATTGTATCATTTCCTTTTATTGCATTATAATTATGCATCTTGATTGCATGTGTATGAGAATTATAGTTTCCTTTCTGTAATATGTTAACACAATAATTCATTCGTTTAAACCTAATTCTTCATTTTATTTCTTAAAAATTATTGAAATTTCGTGACTTCTTTCGAAATTTCTTTTCCTTTACTGACAGCTATAATTTTTCAAGATCAGAAAAATATTTTATATACATAAAAGTCTAATACTTAGGTCCACTGTAAATTATAATATTTATATAATAGAATAGTTCAATATATATAAATATATGTCGATTAAAAAAATATTCTAAAAGTAAACTTCAACTACTGGATAAGCTCTATAATCACTGCATTTTCAATAATTAATAATGAGAAAAACTCAACATCCGATGTCAAGGTATTCCACAAGGAACTAAATATTTATCAATACTAGTTAATCTTAACTTACACTACTTGTCAGGACATTTATCCAATAGACAATCTAACTGCTGATTTTCTTATCAACAAGAACTTCCACTTCATCACCAATACACCTTGGTATATCAGTATCAAAATACATTGCAATATCATCATTTATCATCTGCTCAGAATTAATTCCTTCTGTAGTAACACTACTTTTAAACAACAACAAAGAATACTACTCTTTTAAAAAATAGTACTCCTAAACATTTATACGCCTGTACTTTTTAATCTGATATTTATTAGATCATCATTGGTAAAAAAAAAGTTCCATAGTTTATAATTTTCACATATTCTCCACACTGTCAGTGTTTTCTCTTGCTTTACTTCCAATGTATAGTAAATTATTCCAACAGTTTCTACCCTACCATTCCCCTTTTTCCACGCTGCTAACTGCCAAGAACTTCTGCAGTGAACAATAAATTAACCTACTCAGATACTCCACCTATACAAATTATTGATAGCAATCGGTAACCCAATCATTCACATAATGACCATAATATTATAAGCAGTCAAGAGGTTCTATATATGATTAAATTTTTTACAATATAAAACAAGATAAATTACTTGATTTTTTTCTTTAGATCTATACCTTTACCGTCTAAACGAAAGGTTAATCTGTCTATTCCATGTTATCGGAATACATCATTAGATATGTTTTTGACTTCAATCTAGTGAACAGAAATAGCATAGTTTATAATATCCTACATGTAATTCTTTATAAAGCCATTCTCAGGATGTTTTAATTTTCTTTTGGATTTTGGTTCGTGTAAGTTTTTATTAATTTCTTTCGGATTTTACTGATTTCCTGGATAACAAGTTCCATACCCTGTTATTGTTTGTATATATATATATATATAAATATTTTTTATTATATATATTTTTATTTAAATAATAGGATATTTATTTTTCTTCCATGATGCATTGCCTATTAATAGAAAGCAGAATTGATATAACCAATTAATCTTCATTCTTTATTTAATTTCAAATTTGAAGAATTTTGTTTTAAGAAAGATGAGTTTTTAATTGGATTTTTCTGTGAAAGAACGTTGACTTAAAGTCAATAATTTGTCTCTACTATTACAAGAATAAAAGTATTAGGGTAATTATATATCTATCTTGAGCTGGCATGTTGTCTTTACAGCCAACATACATTTTTAATGTACTATAATTTGCTACCAACAATCCACAATCATAATTTTTGGTGTTAAAAATAAAACGGTCTTGTATAGTCCGCGGATGATTTGTGCCTGCTCACAAATTTCTTTTCCTTTGACACAACTTTTACAAAGTTCTTTTTGTATTCGTGTTTGCAGTAAGAAGCCTTTTAACTCTACTCCAGGTAGTATGAAAAATTAGCATACGACATTTTGACAAATTGTCTAAGTTGAGAAAAATATACGTGAAAGAGCTATGATATTAGCGAAAAGTACTTCCCGGTCATATTTCATAGAAAAGCAAACAATCAAGCCTCCGGAAAGCATTTTTAACTAATCGTTGCTTCATTCCTGGTGTCCTGGTCTAATTCAAACTGTTGTATAAAGTACATTCCATCCTGCCTTTTGTTGTAAAATTATGCCTACTTTCTATCCACAATTGCCATGAATTCTTCCATTTATTTTTAAAAGAATCGTTTTTTTTCCCTCTCTATTTTCTTTGGTTTTATATCTTCAATAAACTCGCAATCAAGATGGGTTTTTTTTTTTTTTCGTTCAAAAGTTAGTGTTTACCAATACTTGGGTAGATAAATAATCACAAATTATACTCAGTAGTTTATACTCCACACTTCCAAATTATTCTTAATATAAAATCCTCAGTTTACAGACGGAAAATTACGATGTATATTATTTTTTATTGCGGTATAGTATAATTAGTAGTATTATAATGATAATATAAATGCTAATTAACCAATATAATACTAACCAACAAATACTCAAAACAATTTGCTTTGCATTGCCCTGGCAACCTAGATTTTTATAAAGACGACCTGTTGAATTTAAGGTTTTAACCTAATGTATTCTAAATGAAAGAATATATTAATTTATAATAAAGCATTACATATACTCCTTTTGTAAGCTAAAGATAGAAGAATTCGTGCAATAACAAATAGGAATCCTGTGCTCTTTTAGTCGCTGTCTCCCAGAAATAAATAAAATGCCTGTTAACCATAAAATGTCAATATCGGCCTTATAATGAATCCCCTGCGGATCAATAACAGCCTCAGATGCAACAGTTATTGTGCTTTCTATCTTCCTTCTTCGGCAATTATCACATTCTCTCCTCCAACCACGCCGCTAATTAAATTTTCCAATCGAATTTAGAAAGGGGCGCATAGGTAAAAATAAAACCTCGTAAAACAAAACGATTCTTCGTGACGTTCAGTCATTAGACAGTTTCATGGCCGAAATTTATTACCAATCATAAACTACAAATGCAAAATGGTAGAATCACGTAAAGAGGAATATTGTTGATAACTGTGTTTAGTGATCTTTTATTTTGCTTTCAATATTTGCCAACTGTTATTGCTTAATAAACTTATAGGTTTTCATTTACATATATATATTACTTATAGGTTTTCATTTACATTTATATATATATATATTACTTATAGGTTTTCATTTACATGCATGTGTTTCTTATAGGTTTTCATTTACATGCATGTATTTCTTATATGTTTTCGTTTACATGCATGTATTTCTTATGTTTTCATTTACATGCATGTATTTCTTATATGTTTTCGTTTACATGCATGTATTTCTTATGTTTTCGTTTACATGCATGTATTTCTTATAGGTTTTATTTACATGCATGTATTACTTATAGGTTTTCATTTACATGTATGATATTTACATACGTTTTCATTTTACTTTTGCTATTTACATACACGTTTTCATTTTTTCACATGCATAATATTTACATATACGTTTTCCCTTTACATGTATGGTATTCACATACATGTTTTCATTTTTCGTTTACATGCATGGTATTTACATACACTTTTTAATTTTATATGCATAATATATATACATATACGTTTTCCTTTACATGTATGGTATTTCTTATATGTTTTCATTTACATGCATAATATTTACATATACGTTTTCCTTTACATGTATGGTATTTCATACACGTTTTCATTTACATGCATGTATTCACATACACGTTTTCATTTACATGCATGGTATTTACATATACGTTTTCCTTTTACATGTATGGTATTTACATACACGTTTTCATTTACATGCATAATATTTACATATACGTTTTCCCTTTACATGTTTGGTATTTACATACACGTTTTCATTTTACATGTATGGTATTTACATACACGTTTTCATTTTACATGTATGGTATTTACATACACGTTTTCATTTTACATGTATGGTATTCACATACACGTTTTCATTTTACATGTATGGTATTTACATACACGTTTTCATTTTACATATATGAATTTATATTATTACTTTTTTTTTTGCAACATTACTTTATAATTTCATCATTTCTGTTTTTATTACGAATTCAATTGAAATTGTGTTATAATTATTTTTGCAATAATAATAGAGCATAAAATAACAAATATTCTATTAATAGGAATAGTATATTTGAAAAATATCTTTCTGTCTAGTAAAATTAAGCATCTAAAAATGTCCATAAAATATATATATATTTTTTATTTTCTAATTATCTGTGAATAAATAAAACTTATAAGAAACACTTTTAAATAAAAGAGTTTAAAATGTATTTCTATATATCCTACATATAGTTTAAAGATACATTTGAGTTTTATATCTTCAAATTTTAACCAAATAAATAAGTAGAAAAATTTTTATAAATCCATTCATGTTTTAAATGTTCAAAATCTGAATTTATTTATTTAGTTAGCTTTTAGAAATATTTTTCAGTGTTTAGTCCGGCAAAAAGTGTACTTTTAAATACATATTTTTCAAATAATAAAAATTTATCGTTTTTAAGAAATTGAAACTAAAACGCATATTTACTTAAAATCATAAAATAAAATTAAAACTCATTTTTAAAACTAAAACGCAGGAAATATTTTGTTTTAATTAATTTGGTTATTTTATTCAAAAATAAAATTGCTTTATTTGAATAACATAGGATTACTGTTTAAAATGCTAATTACTGTTTAAATTGCTAATTACTGTTTAAATTGTACTAATTACTGTTTAAATTGTACTAAATTGTACTACTGTTTAAATTGCTTAGCAGTATTAAATTTCGAAAGATTAAAAAATTTAGGTAATAATGATATTTTAAATCTTAAAGCTTAAATTAATTTTGCATTAAAACAAGCTTAACATTAAAATTATATTTTAAAGTGGAAAATAATATTTTAGTGAGGAATAAAATTGAATCAAATTATAATTAAATAAATTATAGTTTAAAAAAACTAAAAAGCACGCTTTTAGAGTTAAAACTAAAAAGTAAAAAATAATCGTTAGCATAAGAATAACGCTTTTAGAACAGTGACATTAATTTTTTCGTTAGTAATTTTATTCCTATGCTAACAATATCTTTTACTTTTTAGTTTGATTAACTCTAAAAGCGTGTTTTTTAGGTTTTTTTAAACTATTAATTTATTACTTTTTAGTTTGATTAACTCTAAAAGCGTGTTTTTAAACTATAATATTTAAATGAGGTCCCAGTACGGAGGGCTGGAACTATAGTTCTTACAATAATTTAATTGTGTAAAACAAAGGCTAAATGCGAATATGTCGAGCCAGCCAGGATTCGAACAGGGAATCTCCTGATCCGTAGTCAAGCGCGTTATCCGTTGTGCCACTGTCCCACGTAGGTGTGAATGTCTTAGGTACTTTTATTCTACATGGGTTAAATTGCACTTCATAAGTTAAAATAAAATCACTAATTCTGGCGATCCTAATCATGATGAGATAATAAACTTATCAAAATATTTTATTTTCGTCGGTCCTCGGTAATTCTATAACGTTTAAATTAAATTTGATCTCTTAAAAGTAGGGCAAAATCGAGTCCAAAGAGTCAGTTACAAACAAACAAACAAACAAACAAACAAACAAACAAACATACAGATAAAACTACACTGAAGTGACAAAAGTCATGGGATAAAATTTTCAGATGGCAGTGATAAGTTCAAGTTATTCATGTGAAGAGGTATAACGTTTAAATTAAATTTGAACGCGGAATGTTAGTTGGAGCTAAACGCATGGGTCATGCCATTTCGGAAATCGTTAGGGAATTTAACATTCCCAATTCACTGTGTCAGCCCGAAAGAGTCAGACCGGCGACAAATTCTAACAGACAAACATACAACACTGCGTCAAATAAAGAAATCAATGTGGGACGTACAAGGGACTTCTCTGTTAAACTGTGCGGAGAAATGTGGCTTTCTTGGGCTATTCCACAGAAGACCGATTCAAAAAACTGACAGAACGACATCGCTTGCAGCCTCTCGTGGGCACATGAGCATATCGGTTGGTCCCTAGATGAATGGAAAACCGTGGCCTGATCCGAAGTCACGACTTCAGTTGGTAAGAGCTGATGGTAGGGTTCGAATGTACCTTCAGCAAGGCACTGTTCAAGCTTGGTTCCGTAATGGTGTGGGCTGTTTTTTCATGGCATGGACTTGGTCCTACTGGAAACATTTGGAAATTTATGTTCAGCTACTTGGAGATCACTTTTTTTCATGGACTTCATGTACCCTAACAACGATGGGATTTTTATGGATGACAATGCGCCATGTCACCGGGCCACAACTGTTCGCGATTGGTGTGCCACCTAGATCGCCACATGAATTCGAGCATTTATGGGACATCATCGAGAGGTCTGTTCGTGCCCAAAATCCTGCACCATCAACAAATTATGGACGTCTATCGAGACAGCATGGCTCAATATTCCTGCAGAAGACTTCCAACGACTTGTTGAGTCCATGCCACGTCGAGTTGCTGCACTTCGCTGGGCGAAAGGAGGTCCGACACGATATTAAGAGGTATCCCATGACTTTTGTCACTTCAGTGTAATAAAAGCGTATTAATAAAAAACCAAAACCCAAACTTTTTAATTTTTGTACAACTTCTTACGATAAAAAATTAATTATATTTTAAAATTATTGGCTAAGTGAAGGAAGGGGGGGGAAGATGTGCTCCATTTTTTTATCTTTATGTATATATTTCTTGGCAATCTTTTTCATATTATTTGGGATTTATGGTAATTTGTTCCTCGCCATTTGTTATTTGAAGAAAAAAATTACCATAAATCTCTCCAGATTTCTGTGCTCTCAGAAACGTCGTTAAATTTTCCATGGAAAGAAAATATTCATGTCAGAAAATTTCAAAAACAGAGCAACTTCCCTTATTATAAATTTTAGAAACATTAAATCTAACAGTTTTATAAATAATGTAATTAAAAAGCAATAAAAATATTTTACTTTCTGTACGTACATTTATATTTATAATTATCACTGAACAGTGTATTAAATTTTTAAATTCATATTTATTTGTTGAAAAATAAAATGCTAATCTATAATTTTTATTCTAATGTTTAAATGGGAAAAGTACATGTAGTTACTAGAACATTGAAAAGTTAATTATATTAATCAAAATTTTACTTTTATTTGTTAACGATGCATTTATGTATATTTTTAACTGTAAATAAACGGTTTAATTATTTTATTTTTGTACTAATTAAATTAACAAAGAATCGTTATATGCAAAATTTAATTAAGTAGCATAGGAGCTTTAGCAGTTGCTTTGTTTTTTTTATTTGCCATTGTTGAAACTAGGAATTAATTATATTTTAAATTGCCTGATGAATTATTAAATGAGCATTCAAATTAAATTAAAACATTTCTCTAAAAAAATTTATCTTTATTTTTTAATGGCCCATACAAGAATGTAAATTGAATATGAACACATCTTGTGTATTAAATAAGAAAATTATCTTTTCTTTAGTTATTAAATAGCAAAATAATTTTTATTTTAATTTAATAAAATGGTAAATTATTAATAATGAATGAATTTTTAAAAAGTCGTTAAAAATTATCAAAATTATAGAAATTGTCATTTGAGACTATTGTTAGACTATTAATTAATCTTTAGTCTAAATTAGAGTCTAAATAATGATTTTAGACTATTATTTATTAATTAAATAAATATTAATTAATAAAATGGCAAATTATTAATAATGAAATTTTTAAAAAATTTATTAAAAAGTGATCAAATAGTCTTTAATAATTAGAAATAGTCTTTTGAGACTATTGTTCTTTAGTCTAAAGTCTAACTAATCTTTAATAAAGAATAAAGTCAAACTACTTAAATTAATAGTCTAACAATTAGTTTTTAGACTAAAAGACTAATAGTCTAACAATAATCTCAAAAGACTATTTCTATAATTTTGATAATTTTTAATGAATTTTTTTAAAATTCCTTCATTACTAACAATTTACCATTTTATTAATTAATATTTATCTAATTAATAAAATGGTAAATTTTATATTTTAAATATAATTTAAATTATATATTGAAATAATAATTAAAGATAATATTTGAAATAATTTAAAGATAAATATTCCTATTTCAAAAATATTTATTTTTATTTTTGAAAAAATACTCTATTGTACAGGTATCTTACATATGAGCTATTATACATATTAGCTAAGATTAATTTGTAACTCTAAAATTTTAAACTAATACAAGATAAAAATTAGCTAATTTTTCGTAAAGAATTCTGTAGTTATTTTTTATTTTTGAAACAATTTGAATTGAATTAGGGAATTCTAAATTCTTTTCGACAAATGCTATTTTAACTAAAAAGTAAATCTCTAACAAAAAGTTGCAACGATAACTTCAAACAAGAAAAAAAATACTTTCGTTTTTGGAAAGAGAGATTTATTTTGAAATGGAAATCGCTTGTTAATCTTTTTTGTATAGCTTTTCTGAATTGAAATAAAATATCTCTTTCAGTTACTTGCGGTTTGTTTAAATCATACAGAAATGACAAATATGTGACAGTATTTCCTAAAAGATTTAGAGACTGCATAATGTTAAATTTGATCTTTTTTCTTAAAAGAATTCATAGAATTTGCATAAAAGAAATGGTGATATATTACAAGATCTTTCTATCTTCAAAATGTATGACTTAAATATATGGTTACGGTTTTTAAAATATTATATTCAGAGTTAAAAAATGAAATATATTTATAAGCATATATTTTTCAGAAAAACTATTAACTTCGGTTCTTTTATTCAAACAGTTGCAATAAGAAATTTTTGATAGAAATCTTTTTTAAGAGTTGTCAAATTTATATATATTCACATTTTATAATTAAAACCACGTAAAAATTTAATAAGTTGATAGATAAACTAAAATATATTTTTTTTAAATTTCTAATATAACTTTAAAAAAAAAAAAATTTCGAATATTATAATTGAATTATACTGAGTAAGCAAAAGAAATTTATTTTCCAACTAATAATACAATAACTCTTAATACATAAAAATTACGAAATTACTTCATTTTAAAAAGAAAATTGAATTTATAATTATTAGAAAATTAAATTACATATCATCAATAACTAAATTAAATTATAATGTGACTTACATGGATGTGTATATTAAAACGAAAATAAAATATCTGGAAAAAAAAGGGAATATATGATATATTTTACTATGTTTATTTTATCGACTCATTTTTGATATTATTTTAGAAATACATCTCTTCAATTATGCCTTAAGTTTTTCAGTTTCCTTTTATAAATACATGAAAAAAACAATTATTGAATGTTCTTTAATTAAACATAATTGTAATTATACTTGTAAAAATCATATAAAATTATATTTAATTGGAACACAATTGCAAAGAAGAAAAAACTGATTTCAGCTGCATCATTTATTACGTTTTTAAATGTCTTCAATTATTCTATTTTTTTTAACTGTTTGCAATTTCTCAGAATAAAATACTCCAAAATATTTGCATGCCTACAAAAACGTAATTATTTTTTTAAGCAATGAAAACTTACAAATAATTATTATATATTTAGTGTAATTTGATACTTTTTAAAGAGTTCTTATATATTACGGCTATTAATTTATACATTTTAATGTTATTGTTTACCAATTAAGTAACATATTTTAATTATACTTAACATTTATTTAGAGTTCCACAAATTAATTTCTTTGCTCTCGGGCTATTTTATCTATAAATAAATAAATTACTTGTTTTAAAGTTGCAACTTCTGAAAAAGTAAAATATTCTTAGTCATCTTATGCACTATTCAAAACTATAAAAATTGAAAGAAGAAAAAAGCATTTTGTTGATTGGGATTTTTATAAAAAAAACTTTCAAAAGAATACATAATTGTAGAGATGAATTTTTAAAATAATATTAAAAATGAGTAGGAGTAACATTTTTAATACCATCTTAGACTCTCAAACATTTTATCACAATTCAATAAAAGATAATTCTAAATACATTATTAAACCTACAATTTTACATTTGTAATATTGCAAACATGAAATTGGATAGGGAATTGTTTTGTAATATTTTTCAAATGCTTTATCAGCCAAATTGAATTATATTTATGAACAGCACTATTTATTTGCCTGAGTAAGACAGAATAACTAGATCTTAATAAATAAATCACTATTTAAAATTGGTTTTAAATTATTTTACAACCTCTATCAATCTATCAACATAAATAAATAAAACTTTTAAAAAAGCGAATTTATTGAATCATTTTAACTGATATTCCCACTGCCACTTTTAGTTTTCGGCACATTTAACAAACCACATCTAAAAAACACATTAAAATATGCCAACTTTTGCTGAACTATTTCAAATGACTCCCAACCATCTCTCAAAACATTTAATATTTAGCGATATCGAAAACTACTCCCCGCTTTTATTATACAGCTCTACTTCTATCTCTCATAATAATTTGGAAAATTAGTTAATGGAGAATTTCACTTGACGTGTATATTTTGTAATTTCGTACACCGAATATTGCTAACTTTAAATGGGCCATGTATTTTGCGATGTAAAATAATTTGGTTATATATTTCCAAGCACTTTGGAAACTAAATTAAATTTACAAATATGAGTAGTCTTATCTTGATATAGACAATGCATTTAGAACATAATAAAACATGAAGGATTACTGTATCAATATCTCATGGTATTTCACTAAATTATCCCATATTTAAATGCTAAAATCTTTTAAATTAAATTATTTCAATTTATGTCTATGATCTAAACTTCTCCATCAACTTCCTATAAACATAATTAGTAAATCTACACCTCAGTATTCATTGTACCACCCTTATTATGCAAATATTATCGCCGTTTTAAAAATTAGTGAGTAGATAGCATGGTGTATGAGATTAAAATCTTACATTTAAAGCCAATACTGTGACTTTGTCTGAGAAATTTTAGGCGTTCAAATCATAATAAAAGAGGAAGGTATATTCTTATGTTATTCTGTACCTGGAAAAAAGCTAAAAATTCCTATAATTATATTGACTGAACCCATCAATCTTCAACAACAGGTTTAACAGTTAGCAAATAATTACCATTTTTCTACCTTTAAATTGCATTTATATTTACTTTGCATGCATTATGTTTGAAGAATTAATGAGCTAATGGACTGTTCAAACTGGATTAAGTTAAAACTATTAAATAAGTATAATTAGCTATAATTAAAAAGTTAGCGATGATTAATTGTTGAGTAAAATTAAAGCGATTTCTACTGGTATCCAATTTCCTTTACTAATCCTCCATAATATTTAACAGCTGAACGTTTCTGAAACAAATTAATCAAATTTAATTGATATTTTCACTGCATTCACTAATATTTCAACAACATACTTAACATCTATTGAGTTGAAGATGAAATTTAATTGATTTATTGATTCATAGTTACTTGTCTATTATTTTAACTTTGCTGATAAGAACAAAATATTCATATTAAAAAAAAAAGAAAGGTACATTCTCATGTTACACCGCTATGGAAAACAAATTAAATTAAATTAAATTTATCCCAAATGATATATTCAATATCACAACCTTACTACACCATATTTTACATCTAAGAAAACAAGGAAATCTCTCAATGACTATTTTGACATATTGTTCTGCAATTGTACTTACCTTGTTCGCATTATGTTTGAAGAGCTAGTGCATGGAGAAATCGAATCAATATACCTTTAAAAAATCATTAGATCTTTACTTGGCAAAGATAAAATGTTCAGATTACCATACAAGAGAGAGTTCTTCATGTCATGCCGTCATATAACATAAGCTAAGCCATCATACAACATTTTCCTCCTTTACCAGAGGCTAGGCCTCCTTTATCAAGGCCAGATAGCCAAACTTTGGTCTTGTGCCATGAAGCAAAAGTTGCCTTGAAAATGATTGTCCCCATCAATCTCTCCGTTGCATATGCAAGCAAATCTCAGTAACCCTTTACCATATCATGCCGTCATACAACATTTTCCTCCTTTTACTAGAAGGCCTCAAGGCCAGAGTTTAGCCCAAACATTGTCCCTTGTGCCATGAAGCAAAGTTGCCTTGAAAACGAATTGTCCCTCATCAATCTCCCCATTGCATACTTAACAGCAATCGAAATCTCAGTAACCCTTTACCATGTCATGTCGTCATACAACATTTTCCTCCTTTACCACAGGCCATGCCTCCTTTATCAAGGCCAGAGTTTAGTCAAACATTGTCCTTGCGCCATGAAGCAAAGGTCGCCTTGAAAACGATTGTCCCTCATTAACCTTTCAGTTACGTACTTAACAGCAAGCAGTAACCCTTTTACCCTGCAGATATGATTGTTAACCTCGCTTGTGCTACACGTTTCGAAGAAGCTAATAGGCGATAAGCTGAAAACTCTTTTCTCCGTAGACGACCACCCTGATCGGCCTGCTGAAAACGGCCCGCCTTCTCCGGCTGGTTCGAGTGGCTCGCAAAATCGACCGTTACTCGGAGTACGGGGCCGCCGTGCTTCTGCTGCTGGTGGCAGCTTTTGCGCTGATTGCCCATTGGCTAGCATGCATTTGGTACGCAATAGCGAACGCGGAACGGTCCATGCAGGAGCCCAAGATCGGATGGCTGGACGCGCTGGCCAACATGACCCACCAGTTCTACAACAACACGCAGGGAGGACCGAGCATCAAGTCCAAGTACGTCACGGCCCTCTACTTCACCTTCTCGAGCCTCACCAGCGTTGGATTTGGGAACGTGTCGCCCAACACGAACATGGAGAAGATATTTGCCATCATTGTCATGCTGGTTGGCTGTGAGTATTTCCTTCCTTTGCCACTTTTTTTTTCTTCTTCTTTAGAGTTAATCCATTTTAATGATGTTTATTAAGTAGTTCATTACGATTATTTGCTGAAAGAATTGTTATGGTTTATTCAATGTATTGCGTTACTTTATACATTATAAATAACAGTAATATCAATTCTTGCTTAGCCAGCTTTCTGATTTCTGATCTGTAGTACATATTAAAGAAAATTTAATTAATAAGACACAAATGCTTCAAAGGATAATTGTAGCGTATACATGGGGGGTCTGATGGCCAAGTGACTGGCACTCTGGCACTCGGTGCCACATGTTTCAGTTTCGAGTCCCGGCGGTACCACAGATGTTTGTAGTTGTTCGGAATCCACTTTAAACTGTAGATTTGTCTAATTTGACTATAGAGCGTAGGACTGACAACCCTACCCCATAAAAAGAAAACATCTCTCTCGAAATCTACCAATAGGCAAATGGCCTTGGCCCATCATGTGGCTGTTGTTACAATGAAAAAGAGGAGGCACACATGTATTGTTGTTGTTGTTACTCATCCAACTAGGCAGTTATCTAGATCAAGCCCACGAACCCGTATGGTATCATGGGTGAAGATAAAAAGGCTGGCAACTTCTGTTGTGATGGAGCACCCTAAGTAGAAGTCTGACTTGGCTCCATGACGCTCTATAGTCATATGAGACCGGGACCTACTGCTTGAAATGGATTCCGAACCGCTACAAACATCCATGGAACCGCCGGAACTCAAACCCGAAATCTGGGGCATCGAGTGCCAGAGCGCTAGATACTCGGCCATTCAGGCCCTCAATAAACAAATAATTTCCTCAGACAAATATGAGAAACATATGAAATATATCAGAAACATGAAAAGCCATTGTTCAACAATTTGTCAGTGGAGTAAATACTCCAATTTCAGTTTAAAATCTGTTAGTGGAGTTATTAATATAGATCAGGCCCGCGATTTAACAAATCCCAAACTTAGGCCCGCGGCCAAATCCGGCTCGCCAGTGTCATCAACCCGGCCCACGACAACGAATAGTTTATTGTTGCTGTAATAAGTTGGATAAAAAAAACACAGATTGATAATAACTCGATTTTATTGACTTGCTAGGTAAAGCTTAATGACAAGCATAATACGCAGAAAATTTAACTTAAGCATAACAACTAACAAATAATTAAAATGAATCCCACTAACATTATAAACTAGTGAACAACCCGCGGTTACCCTCGGTAGTTATGTTGGGATAAAGAGTATCGCATATGTATGTATATCGATGTTTGGAATATATATATCCTGAATGAAACATATGATTTTTATCCTGAAAATCTCTCAGGAACGGAAAAGCTAAATTAACGTGAATGAAACCGCTGGGTATCCGCTTGCAAAAAAAATGAGATTTATGTAATTGTAATTTTTCACTGACAATAGTTTGTAGTTAGCAAGCGTATGCTCGCTCACAGCGCGTACTCGGCGACTGGTCTAGAAATTATAGATAATGGCAGAAAAATTAAAACGGTTTTGGCCCTTGGTATTTACTGGAGTAAACAGTATGGCCCTAAGGCTGGAAAGTTTCGAGCCCCTGATGTAGATTTTAATCCCTATTGAAATTTGTTCTTAAAAAACAATTCAAACATTGTTAATATATTCAAGTTGTATCTTTATTATACAAGGCTTGAATATATTACATTTAGATGGTAAAAAAGAAAAAGACTTTCTGAAATTATCTCCTGTTTTACTATCCCGCTATTACTATTAATAAGAACAACGGGTACACAGATATGTCTTCCGGAAGGACTTTTTAGGGATATCTGCATCGAGTTAGCCTTTTGCATGGAAAATAAGCCATACAATTCTTAACAGACTACCCGAATTGATGAAAGACAGTTTTTTTTCTCTTTGGTAAACCAATTTCATAAAATGTCTAAACTTCATTTAGGAATTGCTTTACATACTATTCATTAGAGAACTAGAGAACTTCCTAACCATTATAAAACTTCCTAATTATCAACTTTTTGTGAATATTTAAAATGTAATCCAAAAATCTTTAATCCTCTTACTATTCATAAAAAATATTGTAGTGATAGTTTTATATGGAAATCTTTCCTCATTGATTGAGCAGGAAGAGGACAATTAAAAATCCAAGAACTCTAGAATATTTCGACTTGAAAGCTGGGTGGTAGTTTTTAATAATAATCATGCTGTAGGGTAGTGTAAATATAAACCATTTAATCTAGCTGATTGTAACAAGTTCACTTCGGGAATTACCTACTTGAAACATAGGAAATCCATGATTAAATACGTTTTTCTTAATTTTCAGTCTTAATGAAAAATCCATTTCATACTTTCCAAATTAATCAGGATTATTTCTTGACAATCAACATCTTAAAAAGTAATGTTAAGCTATTTTAAATCCTTGATATTGACTTAATTTCTGACAGCTATTAGTTTATGACAATGAAGAATTATTGAATTTGTATCAATATAAAAATAAACCTAGATAAAACACTTATTTTCACCTAAATGTCGATATTTAAATTTTCTTATTATTATTGTTAAAAATTATAATCTTTATTAATTAGTTCTATTATCCCTAAATGTCGATATTTAAATTTATTTATCTATTTACTAGATATCTATATTTAAATTTATTTATTATCTATTTACTAGATATCTATATTTAAATTTATTTATTATCTATTTATTAGATATCTATATTTAAATTTATTTATTATCTATTTATTAGATATCTATATTTAAATTTATTTATTATCTATTTATTAGATATCTATATTTATTATCTATTTACTAGATATTTAAATTTATTTATTATCTATTTACTCTAATCTATATTTAAATTCATTTATTTATTTATATTAAATAAATAAATTTAAATATATATAATAGATTTTAAATTTATTTATTATCTATTTAAATATCTATATTTAAATTTTTTATTATCTATTTATCGATATTTATTTAAATTTATTTATTATCTATTTATTAGATATCTATATTTAAATTTATCTATTAATCTAATTAAGGTCTATTTATCTCTAAATATCGATATTTAAATTTTCTTTTTATATTTTTTATCTTTATTAACTAAGTTTTCTGCAATCAATAAGGCTTTGGTTGAATAAAGGATTGACGTAAGTTAAATCTTGGTTCTTCAAAGAAAGAGCTTATAGGTTCAATTCCAGTCAAATTAACTAGAGGCTATTATAGTATAATAATATATACTTTGGTATTAGGCTTCATTAATGTATAGCTGTTATACAAGCACTTTCTTGAATTTCATCATATAAAATACGAATAAAAGCCAGTTTTCTTTAGAAATACACCCTAAAAAACATCTCTCTCCTACTTTCTTTCTTGTGGTCTTAGATCATAGTTCATCAGTGCTACTTGAGTAATGCTGATTTTACTACAAATCTGCTGTATCAAGCAAAAACGTTTTCAATGCCATGTTTTAAAAGATTTCGAAAGTTTATATATACTGAAATATTTATTTAAGAAGAAATACTAATGATCGCATGCTAATTCCTACATGATATAATAGTTAAAATATAAGCCTTTTTTGTTAAAAAAATAATTAATCATTATTATATATTATATTAAATATATTTACTATACCAGGTGGGGTGTATTTATTATACCTGTTCACAGGCTAGCATAGAAAAATTCTTTTTTATAGAATTTGATTTTATTATTCAATATAGTGGCCTTCGAGGGCCATATAACGATTATAGCGGTCATACAATTTTTCGATACCATTTTTATAGTACGATTTGTCTTTAGCCTCAAAATAGCCTTCAGTTTCGGCGATTACCTCTTCATCGGCGCCAAATTTCTGTCCATTGAGCATCCTCTTGATGTCTGAGAACAGGAAAAAGTCGCTGGGCAGCCAGATCTGGAGAATACGGTGGATGCGGAAGCAATTCGAAACCCAATTCATGCAATTTTGCCCTCGTTTTCATTGATTTGTGACACGGTGCATTGTCTTGATGGAACACCACTTTCTTCTTCTTCAAATGAAGCCGTTTTCCGCGATTTCGTCTTTCAAACTCTCCAATAACGCTACGTAATAGTCGCTGTTTATGGTTTTCCCTTTTTAAGATAGTCAATGAATATTATACCATGTGTATCCCAAACTATTGATGCCATAACCTTGCCAGCCGACTTTTGCGTCTTTCCACACTTTGTAGTGGGTTCATCACGTGCAGTCCACTCGGCTGACTGTCGATTGGACTTCGGTGTGAAATGATTGAGCCATTTTCATCCATTGTCACATATCGAAGCAAAAATTCGGGTTTATTACGATTGAACAGCTCCAAACACTGCTTAGAATCATCAATTCGTTGTTGTTTTTGGACGATTGTGAGCTCTGCGCGGCACCCACTTTGAACAGAGCTTTCGCATATCTAAATATTCATGCACGATATGTCCAACGCGTTCCTTTGATATCTTTAGGGTCTCAGCTATCTCAATCAACTTCACTTTTACGGTTATCAGAAATTATTTTGTGGACTTTTTGATGTTTTCGTCGGTAAGAGCCTTTTGGGGCGTCCACTGCGTGCATCCTCCTCGGTGCTCATTTCGCCTCGTTTAAATTTAGCAAACAGCTTCTCTACGGTTGATTTTCCTGGTGCAAAGTTCGAATAATGTTTATCAAGCCAATCCTTGGCTTCAATAGTAATTTTTTCCGCCAAAAAGCAATGCTTTATTGACACACGAAATTCCTTTTATCCATTTTCCAAACTAACAAAAGTTGCTTCACTAAAAAATGCTATAACTCACATACTAATAGTGCAACAGCTGTCAAATTTATACACGGTCTTTTGAAGGTTAGGGCTAACTAAAAATTATATGGATTTAATACT
Organism: Caerostris extrusa; assembly: GCA_021605095.1. NCBI lineage: Eukaryota > Metazoa > Arthropoda > Arachnida > Araneae > Araneidae > Caerostris > Caerostris extrusa. The sequence goes on along the minus strand of BPLR01000023.1, from coordinate 38,706 downwards.
AGTAGAGCCATCTATGTGTCAACCTATGAACTTTTCAGCCCATCTGATAAATGCTGAAATTTTTCATGAAGAAAATAATAATATTACTGGAAAAAAATCTATTGCTATGTACAAAGCAGTTAAATATCTTTTAATAAGTTTTTAGGAGAACTATATATATATGGAATCACGTATATTTTCATAAAAGTATATTTTTAAAATTTTAAAAAATATTTTGAACGATATTTAATTATTAATGAAAAGCTTACAAAAATATTTATTTTATGTATTAAAATATTCACTATTCAATATTTTAATATACAAGACAACTTTTCGGTTTTGACATAATTTATAGCTTTTATTCGATATTTGCTGCATAACAAAAGACATTGCATTCTGCATATATATAAAGATAAAGGTAACCATGCAATTTGGAAGACATTTTTTACCGCCTTATTTTATATTTATATAAAAATAAAACTTATTGTTTTTAAATTCAATTTCGTATGTATTTATTGTACTTTTATCCTTTGTCGTCTTTAGTATTCATTTTTAATATATTATTTTAGTACACTAACCAGATTTTATTTATAATAAAATTTTAATGTTTCTCATAGCAAGAATCTCTTTGTTTAATAACACAATTATGGCAATTTGCTTTTGATTTCTCTCTTCTAAATATGTTGAACATAAATATTAAATTGTCATTTACATCATTTGGGAAATGCTATGCATAATTCTTAATTTTTATTTTTATTTTTGAGCAGTTACCTTTTTAATGTGCTTTTAAATTCGATAAAATTTGTTTTACTTTTATAACATTTCAAAAATTCAGTTCATCATAACAATTATGTTCAAGTATAAAAAATTAAAGTTCCTCGTAATACTAGAATGTCTTTAAAAATACGAGTGAACTAGCGTGACATTTTTTTTTTTCTAAAGTTTGTTTTTGAAATCAATCCCAATTATATTTGATAATGTGGTATCCATTGTGTATTTTTTTTTTATTATTAATTTATTTTACACACCTGCCCTACACATAAATTTAAAGCCAAATATTCGACTTTTTTAAAATAATTTTTTATTTGTGTTCGTAGGAAGAAAAAAAATGAACAGTCTAATAAAAACAGGAATAAAAACGTATAAATTGTTTTTGAGATTATGTTTTATTTCTGTTTAGAAGAATCCATGAAAACAATTAAACAATAAAGTTTTATGATCAGCTATAAAGAAAATTTTGTTTTATGTTTTATATCAAAAACTCCTATTTGATTTTTTTTGTATATTATTGAAAAAATTCTAGTTGTAGTCTTAAAAATAAGTAAAGAATAAATCAGAGAAAAACTAAGGAAAATTAAATAAAGTAACTAATTTTCTAATTGGTTAAATTAATTTTTTAATTAATTAAATTAATTTTTTAATTAATTTTAAAAAAGGAAAGAAATGAGCAGGATAATAGATTGTAAAAATTTGCTTAAATAAAAAATCAATAAATTAATATAAATTGTTTCCGAGATTATATTTTTATTTCTGTTTATAGTTTAATTATTTTCCTGAATTTGTATAAAATTGTGTGTTCGGCTATATTCTATAGAGAAAATTTTGTTTATGTTTTACATCAAAACAATTCTATTTGATTTTTGTATGTTATTGAAAAAAATTCTAGTTTTAGCCTTAAAAATTTAGTATAGAATAAATCAGAGAAATCTAAAGAAAAGAAATTAAGTAAAAAAGAAAATTAAATTAATTAATTAAATTAATTAAAAATTAATTTAAAAAAGGAAAGAAATGAACTTGATAATAAAAACAGGAATAAAAGATATAAATTGTTTTCAGAGGTTATGTTTTTATTTCTGTTTATTTTCCTAATTATATTCATAGATTCGTATAAAGTTTTATGTTCTGCTATAAAGAAAATTTTATTTATGTTTTATATCAAAACATTTCTATTGTTTTTTTTCCTTATATTATTGAAGAAAAATTCTAGTTCTAGAATAAAAATATAGTAAAGATTAAATCAGAGAAATCTAGAAGAAGAAAAGTTAAAAGCAATATACAATTATACTTCAAATAGAATCTGACAACCCAACAAATGATATCTGTTGAGAAAAAATCAATTTCTCAACGCTTGAAATACTTTTTCTTTTCAAACACATTCACAGCATTTCAAAAAAGTAATGTACATTTATTTTATGCTATTAAGGTTTTCCCTTAAGTAAGGGTTTTTCGTCCTTTTATTCCTCTTTTTTTTTTTTTTTTTTTTTCATAACTTTTTGAACTTCTCTGCAAATGTTCTTCCAAAAACATTACCATTTGCAAAGCATTTTAATTTTCAAGTATTTGAAAATGATTTCTGTAGTTGGCAAAGTTTTTAATGTATTATCAAATACTTTTATTTTCGTTTCCGAAGATTTGAACTGGAGTGATTCATTATTGTATCAAATTCAGCGTTACTCAGAATATATCATTGATAGAATGATTACTACATTAAAACACAGGAAAAGGATAGAGTAATGTGTCGAGTGGATTTTTTTATAGATAATATTATGTTTGAGTACTTAATTTAAGTGAAATGAGAAAAGTTAAATCAAACTGTCGATGTTTAACTCAATGTAAAAAACGAGTAATTACTTTTTTAAATAATTGGATAAAATAAACTCTTACTGTGGAAATCAAATTTTCGTGTAAGAATTGTTCATCACAATTAGACTACAAGTTGTGACAAAGATAAGAGATAGGAAAGGCTTAAGTAAAAGTCAAAAGAACACAGATAATATCCATTCTATTTTTTTTTACTATAAATATTCAAAGTAATACAATTCATTTTACAATCTAAATAATTCCAGAAATATTTTTAAAAGTAAAAGCTTTAAATTTATTATTAATGTTTTATTATAAACATTTTAGATTTCTATAAAATTCTTTAAAATAGGAACATATAAATTAAGATTAAAATCTAGAAATTAAAACTGTATTTTCATATACTTATTGTTTGAGTGGTTTAGTTTTTATATTAGTATGTAGTAGATTTTCATTAAAACTAAAAACATTATGAACATTCCTATATTTCTTAAATGATATCGGTAAACTCTTCCGTAAATTCCCCATTTTTAAACAAATATAAATTTTTCACATGAATATGCTTATATTAACTCATTTGAAATACTTAACGATCAACAGAAAATGCTTTTTTAAAAGGTTTGAATAGCTAATATGATTATAATGCTGCACTGCTATTCAAATTACATTTAGTGTGTATAACGAAAGAGCATCCAATAGTTAAAAACTGAATGCAAAAAATATAATTTTGATAAAAATGTTAATTATTTGCAGCGATTATTGAATATCACCTAATTTGACGTTGGTTTCATAGAAACTGGAAATTTTAGATTTGTTCTGAAATTATAATTCCTGAAATCCTCATCTCTTCCTGAAATCGTCATCTCCAAAAAAAAAATTCATCTTGATTCATCTAGAGTAAAAGAAATAAATTTTAAAGAAATTTAATGTTTTATTCAGTAGATACAGCTTTTATATATCAAATCAATCAATAAAGCTTTGACCACTATGGCCTTCATGCAAGCTGTTAATCACTTCTGGAATTCATATTGGAATCCTATGGAATTTCTTCATAGTTTCTTTTTCAATTTTCGATTTAGATCGTCGGGATTCTGAGACAGTCAAATGAACTTGCTCATCAGACATCAAACGTGCTGTTATGAGGAGAGATTTGGGCATGTACATAATAAAGGAAAAGTTTTTAAACACAAAGATAAACAACTGAAATAATTGTAATGTGCGGCTTGGCATTAGCTGTTGAAATAAAAATGCAAGACATCGTAAAATGAAATGCAATACAAAAGAGCGTAGAATCGTTATGCTCTAAAGCTATGATAACCCAAGAGTTGACAATATGACAACCTAGGAGTATAATTATTAAATGGCATGGTGCTCTAGTTACCAGGTTGTGTGGAGGGGAAAAGATACTAAGTATGACGTTTCCAAAAAACATCTTCTCTAATCATAGGGTCTCGCATCGAAATGTAACTCACAGCTAAGAATAATTCTATTCCAGTCAATGAATTTGCAAAATCGAATGAACCTGGTATCACAGTGAGCGTTCTTTTCGGTAAGTGCGCAGGTGAGAGGCGGTGCAATGAAGCTGTGGAATTCAGATCTCGTTCTCTGAGTTGTCTATCAAAGGTCGTTGCCCATTTACACGTCGCATTATTGAAAATGATGTGAGAATCATCATGAATTGTCCATTTCTGCAAACATCATTGAAAAGTTGCAGAAATTCGTTCCAACAAATGTACAGCGATCCTTCGATTTAACGACGTATTTCCTTTAGTTCAATTATTGAGTATATATCATATTTTAAATACTGCATTTTCACGTTGTATGTTAACTCGTATACAAGGCATCGGTATAGTTAATGTGAGTAGGCCGAATCGGTTCAAATAAAAATTATGTCCTGCAATCAGAATTCTTCTTCTTTTATGCACCATCTAGATGCTCGGTTTTATGTTCTGGATTTCCAGCTTTGCATTCGCTTGCAGGCCACCGAAATTTAGTCATTTTTATTTTGAACTGAACAACATTTGCCTATGAAATAACAATCAGATTACTCCTTCTTGATGTATAGTCTTTTTTTTTTAAAATGTTTATCTCCTCTAAAGGTATGAGTTAAACTGCATTATAATGTTTCGTGTATGTAGTATCAGTGATTAAAGTTAGTAAACCACTTCATGTTTTCTTTTCATTCGTTTCATGTGTGCAGCCCTCATGTATGCTAGTATCTTCGGTAATGTTTCGGCAATCATCCAACGACTGTATTCTGGTACGGCTCGATACCACACCCAACTGCTTCGTGTCAAAGAGTTCATACGGTTCCACCAGATCCCGAACCCGTTGCGCCAGAGACTGGAAGAGTACTTCCAGCATGCCTGGACGTATACGAATGGGATTGACATGAATATGGTGAGTACTTGCTCAATACTGTTGTTAAAATATAGCTTTATTTCTGTCGAAATAGCTTTTTATTGTTACTGAGCTAAATTTTGAAATTTCCTATACAATAAATTTCGTATCAAATTCGAAGTATGATAGTTAACACAATAAACAAGGAATTTAAACGTGTCCTTTCAATCACAGCTAATATCTTGCTGGATAAAACGGCTTGTTCAAAAATACTTTTTAGATAACTTAACGAAAAATAATTGTAATTTAAGTTGAATGATAAAATTTTAATAAGATATTTTAGGATACTTTTAGTTTAAAGGAAAATAATTGTGCAAAAATTAGTATAAAGGACTTGCCATAGTTACTGCTTAACAATATAAAATATCGAATAATAATTCAAATGCAATTTTAATCATGGCGTAACTTGAATTGAAAATAATATTATAATTATGTTAAAATATAGACTTATTTGTATCGAAATAGCTTTTTATAGTTAATTAACTAAACTTTGAAATTTCCTATGCAATAATATTCATATCAAATTCAAAGTATTATAATTAATGCAATTAACTTTATAACAAGAAATTTAAATGTGTTAAACCTTCCAATCACAGCCAATATCTTGCTGGATAAAAACGGCGCGTGTTAAAAAATACTTTTTATATAACTTAAAGATAAATAATTGTAAGTTATAAAGTAGTTATAAAGTTTTAGTAAGATGTTTAAGGATACTTTTGGTTTAAATGAAAATAATTGTACAAAAATTGATACAAAGAACTTGCCATAATTACTGCTTAACAATATAAAATTTCAAGTAATATTCAAAGGCAATTCTAATTATGGCAAAATTGAATTGACAATAATGTTATATTTATGTTAAAAATATAGATTTATTTGTATCTAAATAGCTTTTTACTGTTAATGAACAAAACTTTGAAATTTCTTATGCAATGAAATTCATATCAAATTGAAATAATATAATTAATGTAAGTTCAGTTTTAGGATGCTTTGTTTAAATGAAAATAATTGTACAAAAATTGATACAAAGAACAGGCCATAGTTACTGCTTAACAATATAAAATATAAAATAATAATTCAAATGTAATTCAAAGCATGACATAACTTGAATTGCATTCCAAGAACAACTCTTAACTTCTTTTAAATCATATAAAATTGGCCAAAAGATAATGGAAACCACAAAAATAGCCAGCTATTTCTATGGTTTCCATTATCTTTGGCCTTTGCGCTGAAAATCGATTCATCTCTAAAAACATTTTTCGATTCATCATAAATTTGTTTTTGTAAACATTTGTATTTACAAACTATAAGTGTTATTGCCATAAATAGATAAAAAATTATTTTATGAAAAGAATTGTTCTCCTTTTTTTTTTTTTTAATTCCAGCTTCAATAAATACTTTAAATACTTTTTTTATTTAAAAAAGATCCCAAATTTGTAATTATTACAATTTTCAATTAAATGAAAAAACATTCAAATTATATTTAACAGAAAAAGGCTTACATTAGTTACATCCTAAATGTTTTATGAATATTTTAATTTTATAGTATTTTACTAAGTATATTTTAAACATTTTCATTATTACAGCACGATATTAAAATGTATTATAATTAAAATCTTTGAATCCAAAAGGTTTAATATAATATAAATTTAAAACTTTCTATTTAATGTAATAAAAATATGCTAAAATTTTTACATTTTTAAATTATTTTCCATTATTATTTACAAAAATGGGGAACAGATTATTAAAGTAAAGATTCCAAACCATTAAAATTAATTAAATGATTTATAAAAGTTATTTAATGTCACTATATAAATTCATATTAGAAAAATTATATAAAGATTAATTTTTTAAGGTAGAAAGCGTATAAAACACTTAAAATTTATGCAAAAAAAAAAACAGATTTAAATTTATTTTAAATTAATTTTTGTTTTTACTTTTTTATTTAAAAACATCATTATTTTAAAAACATCATTATGAATAATAATCGTACTGTATCAATTAAAATTCGTAGTGTATGGGCGGATGTATAGACTTGTTAAGCATACATGTATATATGTGTTTTTCGATTCTGTTTTTATTTATTTCAGGTTTTATCAACTCATTTAAATTTCTTATGAAGTACAATAAATGCATTCAATTTATCTAAATGAGAAAAATATTTTTGCTTGACTACTTCTGAAAAACAAGCTTTTTGAACTTTTGACTTTTTTCCTTTTATTTAAATTATTTTACAAGAAAAATAGAAGGGAAGAGTTAAGATATTTTTATTTCATCGGTCGCATTTTTTTTTTTCTAATTTCTTTCAAGAGTATAAAAAGTAAAAGTAATAAACAAAAAACTCTGAGTTGGGCTTTTATGCTTAATATTTTTGACAATCAACGGAATTTTGTTTACATCAAAATTTTCATTCCAAAAGTTTCTTTAGAAAAATCTAGTACAAAAAATAAATTTAATTTAGTAAAAGGTGCTCTTAGGATAAAATGACTTTTTTACTTCAATCTTTGATAAAGCATTTAATAATTTCGATATTAAAATAAGATGGTAAAGTCACAAACAATTCGACATAATTAGAAAATAATTGAGAATTGTTTAAAAAATCAAGCTAAAATATTAAACATTGCGTTTTATTCTAATAATTTTTATGATCTTTTTATTACAGTAATATAAACGAATACTTTTCGATACATTTTAGATTAATCAAACTAAAGTGTTTTGAATTCGAAGCATTATTTAAAATTATATTTAATTTATAAACATGCAAACCCGTCATAATAATTATAATAAATATTTATCTTAAATTGAAGGACTGTTTAAAAATTAACCTAAATAATCTAAATTAATGAAAATGGGTAGAAATAAATAGGAAAGAAAATATGTTTTTGAAAATTTAACATATTAAATGCGACAATGCGAAAATTAATTTCGTTGTTTGACTTTTTAAATTTTAAAATAGATAATGTAACAATTATATAATAAATATGCAATAATAATAAATAAATTTTTATAATAATAAAATGTAGATAAATGCAAAATTTTTCACAGGTTGATTAAATTTAGATATAGAAATGTAAATTTTAGTATTCTATTTACAAAAGATATTCAAAATAAAGCTTTCTAATAACCTGCAAAGACATTTCATTCATCAAATGGATTACTATTGTGCTCCTGTTTTTAAAATTTATGATAGTATAAAGTTTTAAAAATTCGCTAACAGTTCAAATTATACGAACTGAAATCATCATAACGGCATGTATTTTTTTACTTTTCCTTTTAAATCGTATGATAATATTTTCTTTTTAAATTAAAAACACCTAAGAATGGTTTTCTGTTTGAATTAAAAATAATTGCAAATTAATAATAAATGGTCAGAAATTTGTTTAAATCTTTATCTTAAGCATACTAGTGAATAATATTTATATAAATTGTATAGATATTTTAAAGTCAATAAGCATAAATTAATCGTTGTGAATGTTACAACTAAATCAAATAATGAAGATGAAAATTTTAAAATGTTAATTAACAATTAGTCTGATCGTTAGCGTTTTAAAATAATTTACACCGTAAATTTCTTATAAATAAGTCAATTCTTGAAATGTTTATCAAACATTCATTACTAACGGCTGGAAAGCACACAAAAAACAGATTCACATAAATATATGATTTGTATATATATATATATACAAATTCACTTAAATATAGTTTAACTAATGTAAATACATTAGTTAAAAATATATTTCAAGTCCTAAAAGCGCAAATTTTTCTAATCATTTTAATTCAATTCCGTTCCTCTTTTTGTCCCTACATCTCTTAAAATTTTATCATTTAAATAGTAATTCATTTCATTCCTCATTTTTGTACCCACTTCTATTAAAGCTTTATCATTTTTATAGTTTGAATAGTATTTCTTAAAGACTAAACCAGAAATACAAAAGACTAATACATAAGCTAAACGTATCAAGATGTACCTAAAGTAACCCTTATTCTACACGCATATTCTTTGATTAATTTTACAAAATCTAATTGCTTTTAATTTATTCATTCCCATGCAATAGAGAACATTAAGGGACGCAATACTAATTGTAATTCTAATGTTCTATAATCTATTCCTCATAGGTGCTAAAAGGTTTCCCCGAGTGCCTTCAAGCAGACATCTGCTTGCATCTCAACCGGAATCTGCTCAACACATGCCCCGGCCTTCAAAGGTGCCAGTCCAGGATGTCTCCGGGCACTGTCGATGAAATTCAAGACGACGCATGCACCTCCTGGTGACACCCTGGTTCACAGAGGGGGACGTGCTCACCTCCTCTACTTCATCTCCAGGGGTACGATAGAAATCATGAAAGACGACTCTATCATGGCGATTCTAGGTAAACCAGGACTCTTTCTCTCTCACAATCACATAAATATAAAACTTCAATTTGTTCATGGATTTATTAAGAACTTTATAGTTTGTGAAATCACACGCTTATAATTGCAGGTGTGTTAGGTTGGTTATAATAGGTTATGGTTATAATAGGTTGGTTATAATAGGTTTGGGTTGCAGGTTAGTTAATTAGTGTTCTACAAATGGAATCACAGTGAATGCTCAAATCCGTTATCCTGTTCGATACGTTATCCGCTGCCGTATCATTATCCGTTATCCTGTTTGCATAAATTAACGTGGTGTTACATTTTGGCACCAAACTCTGTAGTGTAATCTTTTAAAGTTATTACTTTCAATTTCTGTACAACTTCTGCATTGTACGCATAAATTTTCAGATGCTTTACAATGCGTTGTTGTATTCCGTAGGAAATTCCAGATTGACCAGAAAATATTCTCAATGATTTTCTTGGAGATTCGAGCAAGTATTCCTAAAACTTTTCTACAATTTCTTCTTCCAATTTATGCCTACCATTTCAACAATCTTCCTTTATTGCACCAATTTCTTCAGATTTCTTCACAAAATTTTGAATCATCATCTTAGTATTTTTTTTTTTTTTTTTTTGTCAAACTCGTATGCCATCAATAATGTTCAAGGGGAATTTTCTTTCCTCTAACTAATACAAGAAAGTTGTGTTGACTTTTTTTTATACACATGCTGGATATTCGCACAATTTAATGTTGCAGGATGGGTATCATGAATTGCATGCCTACATAAAATGAACTATATGTTCACCTGTAATACAAGTATGGGTTTTTAATGGTTAAAATTTATTAGTAAATTCATATCTGCATTGAGTGTTTCATACGATATATAGCATCTCATATGTGTCATACGGTATATCACTTATCTTATATTTGAGTGTATACGGTATATGTCTTATCTCATTATGATTTAAAGTTGGCTTCTGATTTAAAGCATACTATATTATGAGATAATAAGTGAAATAAATGGAATTAAATATTAATATATAACCGATAAATAGTTAAAATGACCCGATGGTCAACTCGTCGCACTTCTCAATTGAAAGGAAGGAGGGAAACGATTAGTTTGAAAACCCGATGATTAAGCTGAACATAAATTTCCTTCACACTGAGGCCAGAAGTCCTTTAGTTGCTTTCGTGAAAAAGGATGCGAACAATCAATCGTCGCTTATGGGTGGCATTCGACCCGTCGTGGATTACCACTGGATAAACAATCCCTCTAAAGCAATGATATTCGTTTGAGAGAAATTTGATTCTAATAAGACACTTTATCACCTGCAAACATTAATTATTTTCTCTAATAATATTTCATTCACTATGAGCAAGGGAAATACTTTAATATGCACATGGTGTGTTGTGCGTTCAATTCATCTTTGATTCCTTTATTTCTAATGATTGGGGCCTGATGGCCAGAGTGACTAGCTCTCTGGTGTTCGGTGCCACAAGTTTCGGGTTCGAGTCTCGGTGGTGCCATGGAATCCCCCTTTTAACCGCAGGTCCCGGCCTCCTATGACTGTACAGCATCACAGAGCCCAATCAGACTTCTTACCCACACCATTCTCAAACTGTATAAGGGCAACTCAGCTCTAGGCACAGTGATGTGGTGTACTAGTAGTGATTCGGAATCCACGTTAAACAGTATGTTCCGGTCTAATATGATCATAGAGCGTTTGTGGGGATAATGTTATTCGCGTCCGTAGCATATCTTCAAGCTACGTAGGCATGCCTGGGTAGTGCTACATGAGTAACATCGGTGCAGCCTTTGCTTGTGACATAAAGATTAACTGTCTCTATATTGCCAGCTGCATTAGAAAAGTTTCTAATGCAATTTTCATTTAGAAAATTTGTATTACTTGTCTACGAGTTCTGTCTCTTTTTTGAAAGGAAAATGCCCGTTTTTTAATGATTTCTTATGTAAATATTTAAGTATTATTTACTCCTCTCTAATTTCGAAACAAATATTAATTTTATTGCTAGTTTTCAACTGATTTTTGTTTTCATACATTTCTGCATTATTTGGAACGATATTCCAGTTCTTGATATTGATTTAAGTTTTGATAGATCTAACTTTTTGCAATTTATATTATTTTAGGAATTTTTTCATGGCTCTTGTTTCCATAAATATAACGATTATCTTTATTTCAAGCTTTTAAGACATGCAGATAAGACTGGGACAATAAAAAGGAAAGCATGCAATTTTCTTAGATTCCACCATGCTGGCATTAAGTGATAAGAGTCGAGAAATAAATCATATAACTGTCTGTCAAGAGGCGAAATATTCATGGATTTAATATCGACTGAATATCATCTGCTGCTAGTGATATCGTTTTATTTTTAAAAAGGCAAGATATTTCAAGTTTTAGAAATGGGTTCGGACAATGCATATTTTTGTATAAAGGATTTATATTAGTGCGATTTCTTCTAAGTCTAAACATCTTCTGATAGGAATTTCAAAACGGTGTTTATAGGTACATAGAGATAAAAATACTAAATAAACTAACAGCAAAAAGTATGCTTTATTAACTATCAATTATTTACTTCTTTAAAATTCTAAACATCAACAAAAATTGTTCTATTCCAATTAGATTTTTACCCTTTAGTTTAAATCCGATTATGATTTAAGGGTTAGAAATGTTTCAGGGTTAGAATTTCAAGGTTAGAATGTCAACGATCTGAACTTTCACAAACACTGGTTCAGAGTAATTTCGGTTTGGTTTGGTTTAGTTTAGTTTGGTTTATCGCTCTACGGTCATCTTGTGCACACGAGAGCTAAACACACCGGGACATACTGTTTAAAGTGGATTTCGAACCGCTAACAAACATCATTTCTATACAAGTAACAAGAATGATTTGATTATTATCAAATTAAAAATTTTACTTTACAGCACGCATAAAAATATTCAGTGATTATAATTAAACAAAAAATAATTATTAAAAACAAATTTACTGAATTTATTTAAGGTAGCTTATGTATCGTCTGGTGCTCAGTGACACAGGTTTCGAGCTCTAGTGCCGGCGATACCATTTAATGTTTTTCGATTCCACTTTAAACCGTAAGTCTCGGTCTAATATGACTGTTGGACGTAGAGCTAACAACTTCCATAGAGTAATGAAAGAATACATCTCATATTTTTTGGAATTTGTCAATAGGCAGGCGGCCTTTGCCCAACAAGAGGCTGTTGCGCCATTGAAGAAAAAGAAGTTTCTGTATCGTAGAATTTTTCAAACATTTTTTTTTTTTTACTGTGCAAATCATTTATATTTTAACCAATCTGAAATACATAGATACAATAAATATCATATTCTGTTTTTGCCTGAATTTAGAAAAAGGCTGTCTTGCTAATTAACCAAAAATAAATTTTAAATCTTCATACAATCCATCTTGATAGAAAATAAAAAAATTCATATTTTTAAATTTATATTAAAATTACTGTAAACTATAAATTAAAAAGAAAAAGAATTTTCCTTAAATTTAAAATTTTGTAAAATAACAAAGCCCTTTTTTGAATAATTACGTACAGAAATTCTTTTGTGACTCTTCTATTTTTTTTTTTAAAGAAAACGTTATAATAAGGCATTTGACATTTTCATAATTGGCATTTTCATTTTGCTAGTTCAAATATTGAATCCACTTTTTCCTTTTGTTGATATTCATTATCTTTCCATTTGTTGGTATAAATTAATTCATTAGTTTATAATTATCATCTTTTTCATTTCAAAGACATGCAGGATAAATTAATAACATTTTGATGAGTTTGTTTTCTATTAATAATTTCTGAAATGTTAACATACTAACTTATATGAGAAATTTATGCAACATAATTTACTTTCTTAAGACAAAAACCAAATACATTGAGTTAATCCTGAAGAAAGAACTCGTCATAAGCAACTTTTGTCCATCAATACGAGAAACAATAGCGATACATGATAAGAAATAATTTCAGTACCTTTGTAAATTAGCGTTGGAGGGCCAATTCAATAGATTGAATTCAATGCACGTAACTAATTCGCGATGGTTTCTTGTGTTTTTGATTACTAGATAAAATATGATTACTTAAGACGTGCAAGAAAAGCTTGCTAATGAATTGTATTTGTTTGGTAACTAGTGATTATTGTGGATTGTGTGTGGATTACTGTGTATGATTATTATTATTCAATTGTCTTTGAATTATCCTCATGATATTTCTTTCACTCCACTTTCTGACATATGCAATTCATTTATTTACAAAGGTGCATTAATTATTCAAAAGTGCTTCATCGTTGCTATTTTGAAAACGTAAACTGTACTTGAATACTTTCTTTTCATCAATTACTTAATTCTATTACTTAATATAGGTTTCAAACTTACGTATAACTAACTTACTGTAGGTTTTCGCAGGGCTCATGGCCGATATGGTTTGCTTCCCGATGTAGGAAAGAAACGATAGGTTTCATTTATCAAAATTAAAATTATTTTATTGAAAATAATTTGAGGGATTTAAACTATAAATTGGTACAAATTTTAACTAGACAACATTTAACTAAACAAATATTGACAACAACTTAATCAACATTGACATTTTTAAAGCCAATGGTATTAAATTTCTATATTAATTTAATCCTTCAAAAAGCTTCCTTAAAGATTAGATTAAAAGCTATACTGCATTGAAAATTTAAAACAATATTTCTTAAATAAAATTAAAAATTTATATCCATTTATTTTAAAAAGGTAAAATTAAAAGCAAATATATATTCAATATTATTTTCCTGAAAGTATTACAACCATACATCAGAATAACTTTTTAATTCTTTTTTATATCATTTATTTATTTATTTGCTAATATTGTGTAGTTAAATTGTAAAAAAAAAGTTTTAAGCCAATGACTATTTTTTTTCTTACCATAATAAAAATTAATCCCCGTAAATGTTAAAAGCTTTGTTTTCTGAAATTTATAATAATTAATTTCTGTTTTATATATAAAAACGAGTTTTAAAAATTTAAAAATAGTAGTAATTAGTTTAAAAGTTAAAAGTTAATTAGTTTTATCTGCTTTTTAAATTCTCCAATGAGATAAACGAGCACAAAATCAGTTGTTTACAATTTATTTAAAAGGTCATAATGGTTTGACCTTTAATGTGTCTTAAAGGAATTAAATTCAATTCTCTCTATATCTTTTTACATACACGATGAGCAAAGGACAAATAACATTTGATGTTGATGTTGAAAATATTTTGCCACGGATAATTCAATTAAACTTTCATTGTTTCGTTACTTCATTTGAGAAATATTTACATTGTATAATTGTTCATCTGAGAAAACAAATTGAAACAGGAAAATTAACAGCTCGAAGCGCGTGATTACAAACAATTCAAATATTGTTTTAGTTGTAAAATTCCGGTTACTATAATCCTTCGTAAAATAGTTTTAATTTCAACCTTGTTTCTTTTTTTGTATACTTTTTGAAAATACAATAATTTGTTTATTTTTTAATAAATATGAAAAAAGTAATATTCATTACTTCAGCAAATGGTAATGATAAAACTGTTAGTTTAATTAAGATTGAATTTAGATTTGCTTATGTATAATATGCATATATATACATGTATGTATGTATGCATATGTAATACATGTATGTATGTATGCATATGTAATATGTATGTATGTATGCATATGTAATATGTATGTATGTATGCATATGTAATATGTATGTATGTATGCATGTAATATGTATGCATGTATGCATATGTAGTATTATATGTATGCATATGTAGTATTATGTATGTATGCATATGTAGTATGTATGTATGTATGCATATGTAGTATGTATGTATGCAATATGTATGTATGTATGCATATGTAGTATGTATGTATGTATGCATATGTAATACGCATGTATGTATGTATACATATGTATGTATATATATGTATGTATACATATGCATGCATTTATGTATATGTATATGTATACATATGCATGTATGTATATATGTATATGTATACATATGCATGTATGTATGTATATGTATACATATGTAAATGTATGTGTGTGTGTGTGTGTGTGGTGAGTGTCAATGTGTCAGAAATGTTAAACAAAAGAATTAATTGCGTCATTAACTTACTTGATTTTAAATATCACACGTAATAACTATGAAAAAGTAATATTTATTTATTTCTTAAAGTAGCATAACACATTAAACTTTGGATAATTTAAAATTTGTAAAAGGAATTAGAATTTCTCTAATTTTCATTTCTTTCTGTTTCAAGCAAATGCTATTTCCGGGCAGTGCATTACTACTGTCCAGAGAATATATATATATATATGGGGCATCAAATATCGTCTGCACAAACGTAATATGCACTCTCCGTTTCAGACATCGCAGTTTAATTAGTGTCTCTGGATATATGAGTGAAATTATTAAAAATACTGCATGCATATTTCCGCATAATCTGTCTGAAAGTGTTCACATATGAGAAACAATAAGGTAAAAGACTGTGATATTTTCAACATCTTTGTACTATTGAATGTAAAGAAATATATAGTTATTTTAGCTTTTAATGCTTAAATTCCTAGAAATTTAAATACTTTTGAAATAATTTTGGAAATACTATGCTTAAAAAGAATGTTATTTTCAGTGAAGTTCACCACCAAAATTTAAAGCTAACAAATTAAATTAATGATTATGAAAAGTTGACGACTATCAGTTCTTTAAAATAATGATTCCTCAGAAGGTGTAAAAACTGCATGAATCTACAAAATTTTAAAGAACAAGATTTTAAGCCGTTTGTTGAAAGACGAAAATATGTATTGCAGCTGAACTGAAATTAGGGATGGTCATGATTCAGTGTTGCTTCCTGGTAGAAACTGAATTATTTCTTTAAATAATAATACGACACGTTTATTATTTAAAGAAATAATTAGAATTAATAATAATGTCATCTTTATTTAAAACTGAAAGGACGACACAATTACAACACTTAACACACAAGGCAAATATTTGCATAATCATCTTAAAGCAAAGCTCGTTTAAAGGTGTTTTGTACCCTCCGTTCTGCCTGGAACTCATCACACTACAGTACACTCGCTTTTCTCCCTCCCCCTCTCTCTTCAATTCTCGGTTCCAAGGTCGAACGGAAAAAAGAAAAAAGAAAAATGAGCAAAGACCAAAGTTTAAAGTAAAGGTTAACCCATGCTTGAAAGAAAGATCTATCAACCTTGAACTCATTCCCGTTTGTTAAATTTGTTTGTTTCGGGAATGCATGGTAGTTCCTTACTGTAGTTATATAAATTAGATTACTGAGTTAATGCTTTGGATGAATTAATAGAAAACAATGACCATATTACATTTTTTTACTGGTGTAGATATTATAATGTTCTTTGAAAATAGTGATTAACATTTCCATCATAATTAAAGAAGCAACTTTGACCACTAATCACTATTATTATATTTTCTATAAAGTTTTAGATTTGTGGTCTTATTTAAGTGTATATAACCACAGATTATAATTATCCATTTCAGTTCAATGAAATAGCGTGTTTATACATAAAAATTGAAATTGATTTTGTATTAGTTGTCCTTTGCTTCCAAGAAATAAAACCATATTAAATTTTCCAAACATTTTTCTTGAACTACTTTAAAAACATTACTGATTTCTTTTTATATTCTAATGGTGCATGATTTTTTTTGCTACAGGTAAAGACGATATATTTGGTGAGAATCCTTGTATTCACACCAGTGTTGGGAAGTCCAGATGTAACGTACGAGCTCTCACTTACTGTGACTTGCACAAAATTTTAAGAGAAGACCTTCTAGACGTACTAGACATGTATCCAGAATTTCAGGAAACCTTCTCTGCAAACTTAGAGATTACATTTGGCCTGAGAGATGTAAGCATGGATTGATTATTTATATCATAAAATAATTCTTTAATGCCCTAAATTAATATGATTTTAATGAGTTTATTTTTTTTTAATATTTTTGTTAATATATTTATGTGCATTGGGTTTTAGGAGGATCAAGCGGGTGTAGATCCTGATTTGTTTAGACACAAATTGGCGTATAGACCAGCTAGTCTTTCGGAAGACGGTAAGTAAGGTTATTTAATGTAATGTGTATTTTTAAATGTGTTTAATTTGTATAACATATTTAGCATACATGTTGTTTACTTGCATTTTATAACTAACTAACATAAGTTCCTAAAAATATATATTTTCAGAAGGAATATTACATATTTCAGAAATATATAATTCTTATAATTGAGTTTATAATTAATTAAATATGTTTTAAAACGAACTTTATTTAGGGATTTAGGGATTTTTACATGCTCAAAATGATGCTGATTATTATTAATTCAGTTGGCAGCAACACACATTACAGTATTTAAGCAGTTCGAAGACTATGAAGGATTGATGTGGGAGCATTAAGGGCAAAAATATGTCCCTCTAAAAGCTTCCAAATATTTTCAATCGGATTCAAGTTGAATTTAATTTCCTCACGAAGGTAATTCTCCGCCAGCTAAGCTCTGTGTTGTCTAACATTATTATCTTGTAGAATGAAAGAGTCACCAAGTGCACTTGCTGTACCAACTGTGCCTGTGTAAAGGGGGGAAATATTAAAAAAATAAAAAATACCGTCTCTATGTAACTGAACAGTAACAGTGCCTACGATTTACTGGTCGGTGCTGCCATCTTCTTACTACTCACAGATATATGCTGAATTAGAAAAATCTTCTATTTTTCAATTAGTCTGAAGGAGAGCAAAGAATATGCCTTTGTAGAGAGAGGGCCTTGTTCAGCTTGAGAGCCTTCTGAATTAGTTACATATATGTTTTAGTAACAATGACTTCTAGTCAAAAGGATGGGCACTGGAAAACACGAACTGTACCTGTGTAAAGGTGAACAATTAGATAAAAAAAAATACCGTCTCTATGTAACTGAGCAGTAACAGCGACTACAGGTGAAACGATATACAGGTCACAGCTCGCAGATATATACTGAATGAGCAAAATCTTTTTTTTTTTTTTAGTCTCAAGGAGAGTACATTTTAATTAGTCTCAAGGAGAGTAAAGAATATGCTTTCAGAGAGAGAGAGGGGGGCCTTGTGCAGCTCTGAATTAGTTACAGAATTAATCTGAATTAATTATAATAACGACTTCCAGTAAACATGCTGGGCACTGAAAAACAACAACAATTTGAAATAGTAAATTAAAAAAATATATTTAAATGTCTTAAGAAAGGTTGCGATTTGATGATTTTGAAGTTTGCAATGCGATGATTTTTATCTTTAATGCGTTTAAGTAACAAGGATAAGTAGCAGTGCCTTTTTTTCTGCCAGAAGACCCTCGCATGTACGCCTATCAGTACCCTCGACCAAGAAGAAAACGAACCAATCGTCACTCGTTCCTGGGAGAAGGTATTGCGGGCTTCAGCGATTTCGACGACGAAGATGACCAGCGGCGTTTCAGCTGCCACGGGGCACTCGAGTTCAGTCCCGATAAGGCTGGTCAGGACATCACACCTGCAAACCTCAACTTCTCCAGCAAGACGGAGAAGAAACCCAATCTCAGAAACTCCATCTCAGGTAAATTCAAAAGGGCATTTAGTGTATTTTGATAGTTATAAATCAGAAAAGAATGCCTCCTTAACTTAGAAACAATTTCGATTTTTTATTGATTATAATAGCAGCTATGTAATTCCTGCCATACCTCGGTCGATTAAAGAGTACATAAGAGCTTCAACGGAAGAAGTTATGATGTTATACTCCTACTACAATAGCTTCAGGGGAAGAAGTTATGGTTTCATACTTCCTACTACAGTAGCTTCAAGGGGAAAAGTTATGGTTTCATACTCCTACTACTATAGCTTCAAGGGAAGAAGTTATGGTTTCATACTCCATTCACTAAACTAGGGTCATTTAAAATAACAACATTGCATCCGAACAACAAGCGAATACAACAAACTTTTTCTTCATAGGACTATGAATACGAGTTATTCCAGTTAACCTGTCAAACTAATGGCAGCATTGTAAAAACCTCAGAGGTCTCAAAATATTTGATTAAAAATAGCTGTTATCAAAACACTGAGTGATAGATCACGCTAAAATTTTATTTGATGCTACCACAAAAAAAAATGTGCAGCCATATCTTTTATGAGGGTGTTTTAAGTTATAAATTCCAGATACTCTGTTACACAGAATGTATAATGCAGTTCTAATTTTCCAGGAGTAGCTGAAAGTGTGACCAATTTGACGAGTGCAATTTTTGGTGGAAGTGGCACCGCGAAACCCCCGGTCAGCAGTCCCAGCCTGGTATCCAATCCTAGACGGACTAGTGCACAAGATGTGCGAGTGGACATATGGACGCGGCCAGTAACGTTGACGCGGTCGTCCACATCTCTGAAACACTTTAAAGAGAGACCACACCTCTTGGGTCCTGGAGAACAAGGTATTGACCAAAGGCCAATATAAAAATTGCATGCAGTTATAACTAATTCAATTCCTTCTATTAGCTCACACTCTCCCTATATATATCTTGTTCAAATTTTCAATCGTTTATAAAATACTTTTTTATTTATCCACTCAAGTACAAATACATTTTTTGAACTTGTAGTGGATGACACTGGATGTTAATACAATTTTTTTTTTCAAATATTAAATCAGTAATTAAATTTAATTAATTAATTTTAGTTTTTTTTTTAGATATAAGATGCATATATCTACCAATAGATGGAGCCAGATAAACTTAAAAAAGTGAATGAAAATTATTTATTAATGACTTTCTGCAATATAGTGAAAAAAAATAGGAATTGACTTTAAAAATTTTTTTTTTGTATTACTTGTTCAATATATAATGATATATTCATCTTATTTGCTTAGTAATATTACGGTAATACTTTTTCAAAACTTACGTTTTTTACTTGGTAGTATCATTTGATGAAAATTTAAAATAACTCTTCAGTGTTAATCAAATTATTAATATCGAAGTAACATATTATTAATATCGATATTTATCATATTTTGATGAAATTTAATTTATCTATTAAAAATTACTTTATTCGTAATGCAAATGAATTTCGAAATTGCATCTTGCTCTAGAATATTTAAATGAACACCATGCACCAGTTTTACACCACTTATTAAATTGTTGGATAGACATTTCTGTAAAATAAATATAAATAAATGTAAGATAAAATAAATGTTTAGATATAAAATCAATATGTTTTAATAAGGTTGTAAACTTGCTTCGCATGTTAATATGAATAGAAACGGTTCGAACATATTTTAACTTCTAAAATTTTTAAAAACATTTTAATTTCTTCTTTTTTTCAAAAACAAAATGAACAGAAACTTATATATATGCTAATTATTTCGCAAATTAATTCCAGGTTAAATTAATTCCTTCCAATTTCAGGTTTGATTTTTTTTTTTTATTATTTAGTTGATTATTCCGGGTTTATTTGATTTTGATTTCTAATTCCAGGTTTGATTTTTAAATCCACGTTTGATTTAGTTTGATTTTTCGTAAAATAATTCCAGGTTTTACAAATTTTTAAACAAATTATAAAAGCAAAGTAAATAATGTATCACACTGCTTATATTAAGATATTTATACATCAATCCAAACTAAAAATAGATCCTTTTGTCTGTGAAAATATTCATTTCAAATTAAATATAGTTGTATTTTGCTAACTATACTTTGGATTGTGGATTTAAATTGTTTTAAGATATTATCGATTGATAAGATTTTTAGAAGTTAAGAGATGAATGTTATTTAAAAGAAGTTTTATGGACATATACTAATATATATATATCAGTATTCCACCGTGAATTACCATATTTGTCGATTTTCTCAAAAACCAAAATCGAATTATCAGACTAATGAAAATACAGATCTCTAGCTTCGAATACATAAGCGGATGATGTGGTGGTGTATATGGAGGAACATAATTTAGAAATGCACTGAGAAATTACCAATTTATTTTTTTATGAAATTGTGGCGTTTATTTGGCAACAAAAAATCAAAGATTTAAAGGTGACAAATGGCGAAATTCAAAAGCGAGTTTTCAAAATATGTAACCATCAAATTTTTGATAATGTAAAGAAGTAGTTCATCGTGTGAAAATTAAAAGTACAGTCTCAAATTTAAAATGCTGGAGACTGAAATGTGTTATCCCTTAGTGTCCAACTTATAAAAAAATCTGTATAGAGAAAGACTGGATAAAGTAACCCAAGGGCCATAATGGAAAATATAGATCAGCATTTCATCATTATTACGAGATTCTCTTGTGGCTTTGATGAAGTCGTATGAACACGAGTTTCTAGGGTTATTTTTCCCAGAACGTTGCACAAAAGAGATCCATTTGTAAGAAGACCTACTGTTTTCATCTCTACTTCTACACATAGGAGGACTCATTTAACAATCTACAGAGAATATAGACTTTAGGCCAGAGATCAATAGGGACCTATTATAATCACTGATCTGTTTCGGTTCGGCCTAACAATAAATCGAGACATACGTTCATCTGGAAGGAACCAGGGATCCATTGTCCTCCAACGGTCGAAAAGGGGAATAGTGGCTATCATGTTTCATAGGAACACATGCATCCACATATTTTAGTTGAGGTTCGATGATTGCTGCGAAATATAGGGATGAGATCTGGGAATTGAGTTTATCTTTATCAGGTATGCGGTTGGCCTATTTTAATGAATGACAACATGTATTCACATAGGAAACATCATGTCTTGAAAACTTAGGATATTCACTTAATTTTTCTGGCATTAGATGGATTGTCCAGTCATATTTCAAGATTAAAAGTAATGCAGCATGTTTGGAACGCCAATTGTAATTCGTCTTTCCACCTTGAAACATCCAAGGCCTGTAAACAGCTTGGGGACCAACTTTCCCAAGGACACATAAACTGTCTTATTTCCAAAATGAATTCACGTGGGAAGAATAGTATAGCTGTAAACAGGCCCATACTTCCTGTTAACTAATTTGTGTTTATTGTAAGTGCTGTTTTAGAATTTCCAAACATGAGGAATCATACAAATGATCATGCTTGTGGGCCATAAGTCTTCTGTGATTATATTTTGTATTTTATCAACCTTTGTTCATACCTAATTTCAATAAAATATGTTCAGTTATTCAAGAAATAATGGACCAAAGGTGAAACTTTTCCAAATTTTGATCACCAATGTATTTATTTTTAAAAATAATGTGATATATTGTTCTTTTATGTGGCAATTTCATTTCACTGATTACCCATTTAGTAATTCAACACATTACAAGGAAAGACAAGAAAGTATAACCTAAAGTTATCAAAGAAATTGTTACTATTTACCAATCTCAAACATTTTGACTTCAAGTCATTTGCCATTTAAAATGTGGATGTATAGGCAAATTCAGTGTTACCCAGGTATATCTCGGGGTTTTAAGATAATGCTATTTGGTGCATAATTTTATAAAGAAATAATTGAAGTTTTATTCACGATCTTATTTTTACATAAAAACATAATTTTTTGTCTCGATTTAATTAACAGTTAAACTATCTGATACTAGATAGATTGTAAATAGTTAAGCTTTTAAGTAAAAAATGAATTTGTCATCACCAAATCAGATATTGATTCTGAAAATACTTTTCTGGTAATATTTTCGAGTAGAGGCATTTAATTTTGAATTTATTCGTTTCTAGAACAGTACATGTGTAGCACATGATCTAGGTTGCACCGCAGTATCTGCTATACTTTTCCTTCATTTTGCGATCACAATGTGGTACGAACACTTCCGATGATGTCATCTAAAGTTTTGCATTCACCTTCGAGCCAGGTGGAAGGACTTTCCAGCTTATGAATTTATCGGGTCTATCCTCCCCATGGACAAATCAATTTTCAATTCATCATAATTTGCCGGCTTTTTAGCAAGACTCCCTCAATTCGAAAAGTCATTGCAATTTCCATCAAGGCGCGCCAGTCTATTAAAAATAGGGTTATATAAGATTTATTATTAAATATAACAAAAAACAAGTAAAAGTTTCGAAATTTCTAAAATATTTACAAAAAATTTATTTACTGAATTCTCATGTGAATTTTATCAAAAACATTGAATTTTTTATTTTTTTTTTTTTTTAAATATGTACTTTTCTGTTTGAAATCTGCAGGCAGCAGTTCGACTGGTTCCCATGGGTCTCGTAAAATGGCATTTCTCGTGAGTCCTGTCGATGGCCCGAGTGGTTCAACGTCTCATCTGGACGACGAGGCCGGGGCAGACGGAGACGTAGACGAAGACGATGACTTAGACAAGGCGGACGGTACTCCTTCCTCAAAACTCAGATCTAGGTACTAGCGCATTTATTTCCTTTCAGACATTTATTTTGAGTGTATTTTTTGAACATTTATTTTTCATTTATTTAATTTCCTTAAAGATAATTTAAAAGTTTGTAATAAAATTGTATGCTTTCTATCAGTATTATTCATTTTCATGGCATAAAATTAATTTTGGAAACCAATTCTGATTTATAAATGTAAACATATAAGGATTTAAAAATAATATAAAAAGATAATAATAATACAAAGGAAAGATAAAGATGTTTATAAATATTTTTAATTCTTTGTGCAAGGAAAGATACATATATATTTATAAAGATTTTTTTCCGTAACTACTGCTGCCAATAATAATGTAACAATAATAGGGCACACTTCACTGCCAAGTCGTTGTGCTATCACGAAAAGAAAATCCACCTTCACATAACCCTATTACACGGTCTCGTTCAAACTCAGTAAACTGCTAATACTGTCTTATTTGTCTTTTAAAAAAGCA
Source organism: Caerostris extrusa (assembly GCA_021605095.1). Taxonomy (NCBI): domain Eukaryota; kingdom Metazoa; phylum Arthropoda; class Arachnida; order Araneae; family Araneidae; genus Caerostris; species Caerostris extrusa. Next base: position 14,548 of record BPLR01000023.1, on the reverse strand, counting down.
TTCTTAACATAAATCTAACTCACAACTCCCAATGCGATAGATAAATAACATTCACGAAGTTTACATTGCGTAATTAAAGTAAACTTGATTTTCATGTTCATAATTGCGCAACTAGTGCCACTCTTACACTTGTGGGCAAAATTTGAATTAAAGTCACCTTTCAGATGTGCAAACACGCTTACCAAATTTTGTTTATCTAGCAAACTTCTTTCTTAACATTGGGATTTTATTTTCTCTCCAGTGTATGTATAAATTAGTTTACATTAATTTTGCATTTTTTTTTTCTATTTATGTTTATAATAAATTTTAACTTTGATTTAACTTTATTAATAATATTTTAAATCCATGGACACGATAACAACAACATAAATTTTAACTTTATTGAACAATAGAAATTTTTTTCTCTATTACATGTATTAATCTTGATTGGTTACATTGATCCTTCCATTGCAGACAGTCCAAATCCAGCCAAGGCAGAACGACGACCACGAGTTCTGTACCCCAGACTACGACCAGTGGTCACAAGTCCACTTCCTCTTCGATGACCATTCCACTTTCTTGTAGTTCCAGTACTGCTCAGACACCTGGCGAAGAACTCAGTCCAGATCAACCCACTTGTGATCGAACCTGTGACGAGCTCTCCAAACTGGATATTCGTGTAGACGATTTATCCAAGTACGACTTCCAAATATCCTTTTTTAAAAAAATATTTTATAATTTTTATTTCTAGTTTCAATTAAAATCACAAGAAGAGAATTGATTTATTAGACGAAATTATTGAAAAACATAGTAGTTAAAAAAGGGCCTGTAAAATTGTGTAACAACATTACACTTATTTTGTTAGCATAAATAAAAGTTTGTTATGAAATTATAATCTTATATATATGACGCCTAATGGCCAAGTGACGCTATGTGACGTAAAAAAATGAAAACATCTCCTGTTTCGAAATCTGCCAGCAGGCAAATAGTCCAACATGGACTGTAGGGCCAGGAAGTTAAATTTTATACGTGTGTGTGTGTGTGACACGATGCACGAATTTTATTATAAAAATCGTTAACCATCAGCATTGCACTAATATAGTTAACATCATAACATTAGTATCCAGTTATTGAGTTAGAACGCAGGATATTTTTTAGTCTATGTAATCCTTCGAACAGAAATTCTATACATCATCATTTTTTATACTCTGGGAATTAGTTGATTCTTGATAAATTTAATTTTCAATATTTTATTTATTCTCGCTTTCTCTTGTGAATGATAGATTTAACCATCTCTTTCATTTAAATTGTTTTTCCATAAATATTTGCTCTATACCCAAGACTATAACTTAAAAAGCATTGGAAGTTTAAACCTTTTATTATTTTAATTTTTATGTTTCTTTGGTTTTGTTTCTCATATTATCTAGCCTTGATTTTGCTGCGGTGACAGAATTAGATGCTTGATTATGTAATTGTCTTATGTACCAAAATCCTAATATATATATATATATATATATATATATATATTTAAAGTAGTTAGGAAATGAGTTATAAAGTTTGACATCTAATACCCTAACAGAATTCTAATATCAGACATAATTTAATAATTAAACATCATAATTTTTTTAAAATTGAAACAATAAAAAATTAGTTCAAACGAGTATTTCGGGAAATTAGTTTTGCATTCTTTTCATAAGTTACGCTATTTCTTTTTTTTATATAAAAATTATGCATAGATAACTCATTTTCAAATTTGTTTCTTTAAAAATTTTTTTTACACCATAAATGTTTATATTTAAAAAAAAACATTTCTAAATCTAGAAAAATTAGTAGATAAATAAAAAAACACAAATAGTGAAACCATGACTGCCAAAAGTTCTTTCAGAATAAATGAATGGAATAAATGTAAAAAAGAATAAAAATCAAAGATAAAATCATAACAAAAAGTATTCATCTCTTATTTATTTTTATGGATTTACTCTCGTTTTTTTCGCAGGTGCAAATCTCAAAATTCAATTATTTCATTGCTCCTTCATCCGGCAAATAACTCGAGGGGTTTTTCTTAATAGTATTTTCTTATTAACTGAGAAATTTTCATTCAAATCAGTCATTTGTATAATTTCTCAACAAAAAATATTTAATAGCAGAAGGGGAAAAATGAAAATAAAATCGCTCAGCATTAGGAATTCATTTTAAATTATGAGTTTTATAAATTTATTTTTTAACAGAACTATTATCTTTTCGTTTAAAAAAACATTTGACAGCAAAAGTACGAATTCATCGTTCTTTGTAAATTATCTTTTATTTACTAAGAGGAGCTGTTTAAATTTATTTTAACTTTCACAATAAATCGCAGGTGCAATTGATCTACAATTACCCCTTATTCACAAGATAAAGGAAAATTTTTTTAAATACTAAATATTTTCAAATGTATCAAGACAAGATTAAATAAATTATGTAGCAAAATAAAATTCCAATTTTTATTGCACTTTTTGCACTTCAAACAAATCTATTTTCACATCAAATTCATCATTTGTTAATCAACTTACAATGCTATATTTTTTAATACAGAATCTATTTTATGGGTTGTAGTCCGCTTATTGTTTCTCAAATTGAAAATGCCGGTTAGTCAAAAATTGTAGTTGTGTAGTGTGCAGGTTGGCTACCAGATTGTAACTGGTTCAGTTTCTTGGGGTACAGGTTTGAGAACTCTCAGCACTGAGAGCACAACTCACTCACCTGCACAAACACCACACTACATTTAGAGACATACAATATTTAGCACATTTAAAGACAGATAATTATAGATTCGTGGAAGGACTCCACTTCTAAGCCGAAAACCCGATGCTCGACTACGCGCAAGTTGTGCGACCTGTACTTCCTTCCCTAGTCAAGGTCTGTAGGCCAGTCGACCATTTCTCCTGAATGCCACAGGGGCGATCTTGCCAGTACGTTGGGGAAAAGCACAGTTACAGTTATAAAAAGTAGCTAGTTTAATACTAAACTCAAAATTTTCAATATTTGGTAAATGTGTGTTACATTCAATTTGTGACGATGGTTGTTATCTTTCTTTAAATTTATTTAAAAACCTTCGTCACAAGAATGATGAAAACAGACATGTTAAGCAATTTATTAAAGTAAATAATTATTTTTTACATTAAATATTATGTAAAAAGATGTGTTGTTTATATTTTTTATTATCATTTTAGGTAAAATGCCACATTTTAAGCATGCTCTTTCTTGTTATCGAATGCATAATTCATTAACATTTATGTTTTTTTTAATTGAATTGTTTATTAAAACTTTTGAATAAAAACAAAATCATGCACAAAACAAAAATACGAATTTTTCAGAAAATATGAATTGCATATCAATAAGCCAATAAAAATGAAATAAAACTCTGACTTCCGCAGGCAAATCGAAGGCCTGGACTACCGCATCAGCACGGAGATGCAGAGCGTGATCCAGATGCTGAACCGCCTGATCGAAGCCCAGCACCTTCCTCCTCTGGAAGCAGCCGCCCCTCCATCCATTCCAGACCTGCCACCCCTCACAGCGGCCCTCCGCTCGAGCTCCGTGCAGCTTCCGCCCTACGAGAAGCCCGGCAGGATCCGCGTCTACAGGAGGGCCATTAGCCTGCAGGGCGCACCCGTGCCCCCGGACAACTCCCTCAGGCAGATTCTAGAGAGAGGAAGCAAGTGAGTTCCCTATCCACAAACATCTTTTTCAACAACACTGTGTAGGATGTAGTACTACACTCAAGAGCCAAAACATTATGACCACCCCTACATTTTTCAATGAACTCGTCTGGATGACGTGGAAGACACGTGATCAGGTGGAAGTGGTATTTAACTGGTGTTAATCCATGCCAAGGCGGGTTGAAGCTGTGTTGCGCACCAAAGGTGGGCCAACTCGTTATTGACAGGTGGTCATAATGTTTTGGCTCTTTGAGTGTATAACAACACTCCTTCACGGTGGCTTTCATGAATATTTCTTCACAGTGTTCAAATGAGTTCTACTCTGTTTATTTTTCAATAGTTTGGCATCGACAACTGTTCCCTAATTGTACTGAATTTAAGTTTAAGTTTAATTTCTTTTATTTTGCATTTTACTTTTATTATTAGTATTATAATCTTTTTTTTTTTTTTTTTTTTTTTTTTTGAGTACCATTTAACTTGAATTCTTAGAAACTTTATCTTGTATTTCTACTAACATTAATTAAGCAGCCAATTAAAATTTAAAGCATATTTATGAATTAAGATGAGGAGGTTTAAAGGGTATTTCCCCCTGTTGGTACTCCGTAATCGGTACGCCAGTTGCCAGTTCTTTACAGTGTTGCAGTAATCAAATCTGTAGCACACTCATAGGGAAAAATTTCACCCACGATGCTTCACACTTGATGAAAATTTGTAGGTTGAAATTGTTGAGAATATGTTGAAATTCTCAAAAATTAAGATGACTCCTCCTGCGCCTTCCAGTGCTGTGAAAAATATTGTGTTGGTAAAAAGTTCTTCCGTTTTTTACCTTTTAAAAAGCATTGGCAAAGCCGAAAGAACTTTCTTGCCAGCACAGTAATATAACAGTTTGGATGAAATGCGTCTATTTCCAATCTAGTCAGAATACTACCTACAACTGAATCATTTAACCTGATATCCTTCTTGCATACCTATCATCCATACAACACTATATACGGTTCAAGCATGGTGACTTTCTTTAACAACCTTACAATGATTCACTATTTAAATCTTAAACACACTCCTAGGGAAGAATTTTGTCTCGCTTTATTATTCTTGTTGAACATTTTAGGACACTTTCAAAATTGTACTTACTAGGTGATCAAATATACAAGTATTTCAACTAGGTGATCAAAAAATAATACAACAATTTGCAAGAAATAAGTCTTTTATTTCTAATAAAGGCAAAATAGTACAAGTGCATTTTGAAAGCATTTAATATATTGTTCGGTTAAGAGCGAAGGTTAGAAAAAAAGGCCATGAGACCTGTTTGGGAATGTTCTTACGGTAAGTGAAATAGAAGAAAAACTGTATTCCTCTAACAGATATAACTTTAAAGAGAGAAATTGTCTAATGGAAATTTATTATGTAATATCGTTTAGTTGATAAACGCTATATAAAAGTTTCGTTTTACGGGCTTATTTTCCTCGTGGATTGAAGCTTTTAAAGCGTCAATCCATGAGGAAAATTATTCTGGTGTCGATTAAAATATAACAATCACATTTTTTAACAAATTCATAACCTTCCTTAGATATACAAAAACTTCGTTGACGTCCTTAAAATATGTTGTTGTTTGTTGTTTCTTATCCCACTTGGCTGGCCAAGCCCACGAGCCCATACGTACTCTTGATTGAAGGGGAAGGAAGCAGCTTCTGTTGTGATGGAGTACCCGTAGGTAGAAGTCTGACTTTGGTTCCGTGACGCTCTTACAGTCATAGGAGACCGGGACCTAAGGCTTAAAGTGGATTCCAAACCACTACAAACATCCATGGCACCGCCGGGATGCGAACCCGAAAACCTGTGGCACCGAGCGCTAGACACTCGGCCAGGTCCCAAATGGTCAAAGTCATCATCTTTTCATACATCTTTTCAGGTCCCAAATGTGTGAAGGCCAACGGCACGCGGTGTTCCAGGTGGTCCCCCACCGAAGTAAAAATGTAGAAATGAAAATGTGAAATAAAGATGTATGAAATATGAAAATGTAGAAATAAAGATCTCGACTTTGTCCGTCATACAAACCAGCCATGCAGAGATCTTTGACAATGTTGAAGTGATAACAATTCCAGAATTCCTCTTCCACCATTAAGTGTCGATTGGATAGTGGTCATTACGGCCCTCTGCAAGCTCTTATTTTACCCTCTGAAGTCAATTAGTCTACATACAGATCTAATTAGAAATACTCTAAAATAACAATTGAACTAATAATGAAAGGGAAATTACAAAATTTGGAATTTTTGTGTCGGAGTTTGCCCAAAAATGCTAGAATAAAAGACATACCTTTTACTTTAGTTACAATAATTCATACTGTAAATATATTCTGAAACATAATATATCCTACAAAAGTACATACAATATGTAAGATTCCAGTAAATTTTTATTTTTAATTTCCTATCTTATTTTAATATCCTAGAAAATTTCTTATTTTTATGGTTAAATCTTCTCTATCTGATCAAAATTTTAAAAAAATAAACTGAGTGAAAAACGTTATAATGCTTTTACTCATTGTGAATATTCACCATAAATTTTGCATTTATTATCTTTAAACAAGAACAACTTTCTTAAAAAAATCAGCCTATTACAAATGGGTTTAATATAATCGCATTGTTAAAATCACATTGAAAAAAAAAATTGGAAAAATTATTTATAAATTTTCCTATTTAGATTTATAAATCAAACCACTTATTATATGTGAAATACTTGGGCGACTTTTGACAACGATGACTTTTGTGGTAGCAAACATACACACAATAGATGTTTACAATAGATTGCAATACACGTTTGCAAACATAAATTATCTAACATAGATTATTTTAAAACATTTCAATGCATTTTCAAACAATGAAAAAATTTATAAGTACTTTATATAATGCAATTATATTTGTAAAATCTGTAAACTTTACAGGTTGTAAAAACTATAAACTTCAACATATGTGTCGCATATAACATGTTTTTCAATCTAAATAAACATTTGCATTCCCAAATAAAAGCTTTATGTGCTTTCCATGTTAGCTTTTAGAGAAAATATTTGTTCTGAATTACATTGTTGTTTTAATCCCAAGGAACTTTTCGATATAAAAAATCGATATAGGCCTTCACCATAAATTATATTTCTAAAGAATAAAAAAAAATCACGAATACAGAACATTATTTTTTTGCTATTAAATGCATTTCTTCTTACACAAAAAAAAAAAAACAGCACTTACTGATTAAAAAAAAAATGGCTGCATTTATTGAATTAAGTTCTTCCTTTATTAAATTTTATATATAGGTTGGTATTTTTCTACTTTCTCATATTTATAAATTTGGTTGGTAGTATGTTTTTGAAATTTAAAACTACATTAAGCATTTTTTTTTTTTTTTTGATGAGATAGTTATCAAAGATGAATAAATTTTGATAATTAATGTTTTAAATGCATATAATTCAAAAGTACTTTAAATATATTTCAAAAAATCGTTTTTTATATGTAATACTACAAGGACACATTTAAATATAAAGGACACATTTTAAATATAAAGGACACATTTTAAATATAAAGGACACATTTTAAATACAACAGTCGCTCGATATATCGTGCCTAGTTATATCGCAATTCGGATATTTTATGACATTTTTAGGAAAAATTCATACAACTTATAGAAAGTCGTTCGTTATTGGATGTTTTGTCTCCCCATGTGTATGGTGTAAGAAGGGCTATTATAGATAAATGAAATTTTGAAGATAAATCAATCCTTCTGTCACTATGTAATATATCGTTAATGTAACAAAAATTTTTAAAACCTTTACTGAATTCCATATAAAAAAAATAATAAAATTGAAATAAAAATTGAAATCATTTCCGAATTTCAATTTATCATGTGTGAATATATTTTATCACTTATTTGGACAACAGGAATTGAATATGTAGGGTTTAAGTAATAATTAAAGTTAATAATGATGATTAAGTTTCATAATTATAACTGATACTTAGACAATATTTTGAGAAAAATCCAACAATAATTTGTTTATATTTAGAAAAACAGACAATTCAAACTGAAATACCTATCACATGACTTAATGTTAGTAAATCATTAGTCTTAGTAACACATGTTTAAGTAACATGTAATTCATAGTAATTAGATCACAATTACTATGAATTACATAGTAATTCATGATTTATATTAGTTCTTACATATGAATATCCAAATTATATAAATTTATTAATATGCAAATTATATATATATATACAAACTGATTTCGAAAATTTAAAACATATTTTTATTTTTCCTATTTTTATCAGTGTGAACATTATTTGTTCGGGTATGAATTCCATGATTTCCACAAAAAAGTATGGAAAGGAAAAAGTAGGAGTATAAATTATTATTAAAAACAATAAATTATCTCCCTGGTGATAAACTTTAATTTCAAAAGCTTTTACTTAATATATACATATATATGGTGAGAAAGAATAAAAACAATTCAGTTAATTTAAAATATTTACATCTTGAATGAGGCTTTAAAGCTTATTAAAGCACGTAACATTAAAATAATGTGACTAATTAATGTTAATTTTAGATAAAAGCTTTTGAAATTAATGTTTACCTCTAAGGATATTTATTATTTTTAATAATAATTTATACTCTTACTTTTTCTTTCCGTACTTTTTGTGTAAATCATGGAACTCATACCCAAACAAATCATGTTCATACTTGATAAAAACAGGAATATATATATAATATATATCTTATGTATGGATATTCATGTATTAGAATACTCGCCGTAGATGTCTAAGTTGTGCAACATTAACGACATCTGCGAGAGCTCTTAAGTAATACCTTATGTCTCGAATCCATGCTAACTCTTCCATTGATTTTCAGATCGCAAGAGGAACTCGTGGACGATATTCCTGAATCCATAGCGGAGGAACCCGCTCACCCACCTCCCCGTGCCCAGACGGTGCCCCCCTCACCTGAAGTCGAGTCGTTAACGCAACCCGCAGTCAGATGTCGATCCCAGTCGTCGTACTTCACCCAAGTAAGACACCCATTCTGGTCCAAATATTAACAAAAAAATTAATATTTTATTGACTTTTCTGACGGAGTAAAACAGACATCATACATTCTTATGTAAATTTTTTATAGAAATAATTTATCTGGATGTACAGTAGAACCTCTTAAGTCGAAAACCTCCAAAACTCGAAAAAAAACTCTTGTTCCCTTCCCTTCAAACTCCAAAACCTCCATTACTCGAAATTTCCACCCTCTATAAGTCGAAATAATTAGTGAATCCCCACAAGCCATTTTGGTATATATTTTCCGTCCGTAACTCGAAAAAAAAATTAGACCTCTGTATCTCGAACATTAACAAAGATCGATTTTACAACCATTTTTACAACTTTTACAACTCGATCATTTGAAACTAATTACCTCTATAGCTCAAAGAAAAATGAGTTACAGGCTTTAAGGATTTACCGACAATGCACGTCATTGTTTCTTAGAAAACAATGTATGAGTATACAGTAAATAGAATAACCAATTCTATGAAATATTCTTATTATAATTCTCATTCTTATAATTCTTATTATTGCTATTGATTTCATTTGAACTCTAGAGATAGATAGAGAACGATCGAATTGTCTAAAGCAAATAAATAAATAATTGACTTTTTTTAATGCATAATATTTTTAATTTTAAGGTTGTTTCGGAATTATTTTGATTTTTTATTGTAGTACATAATATAACTTTTAAATTGCAAATAAACATGTTTATTACCTCTGTAACTTGCATTTTTATTTATTTTTACCTCTCTAATTAAAAATAAGTTAGAAAGAATCTAAACCTCTACAAGTCGAATATTTCCTTACAAAATCCGCGTAAGTCGAAATCCTCCTAAGTCGAAAACTCGATAACTCGAATTATTTGGCGTCTCCCTTGAAGTTCGACTTACAGAGGTTCTACTGTATATGAAAAATGGATGTATATAAATGTGTACGTCCTAGCATATCTAAAAACTGTAATGCTTAGAGGATCATTTTTTCCCTCTAAGTTTGTGATTTCGTTTAAAATATTACGAAAACCTTTCATTAATATTTTTTTAATAAAATAAAAACCTTATTTTTTATCATCATCAGAATTTCTCACCATCAGATAACACCAGCCTTAGAAAATGGACTGTCACTAGTAATTTAGTTATTGTTAAAAAATAATAATAAGGTAGAAAAGTCTCAGTCCTTACAACGTCAGTTTGAATTTATTTTCCAAACTAATATTATTATATATTTTTAGAATTATTGCTAGTAGATTAAAAAATATGTTGGGGGTTCTAATATAAGAATGATTGCTTCTTTATTCATTATTCATTGTCAATCTCATTCATTGTCATTTAAGATGAGTTATTTAATGTTCCCAACCTTGCTGATAAATGCTGGTAGCATTAAAAACTTCTAGTGTTTATGGCTATCCCTTGGAGAGTCATTTCAAATATATTATGAGTTTAAGTCGATATGATATACAGTAGAAGCACAAATATAGTAATTAATATAAAAATAGCAGTACAAATTTAACTTACGAACTCCCCTTTTGCATAGACTCATAAGTGGATTGTTGAATAGAGATGAAAAGGAGTTCGCTTATAAAAAAAATCAGCGTTGCGTATATTTTTTTTTTCGATACAAAAATACTTTTCAGTAACTTACTCTGATTTCCAAGAAACAATTTATAAATAATCAGTATTAAAAGCAAATTATAAAAAATCAGTATTAGAAACAATTAACAAAAATCATTATTAGAAACAATTTATAAAAAAATCAATATTAAAAACAAGTTATAAAAAAAATCAATATTAAAAGCAAATTTAAAAAAATTAGCATTAGTAACAATTTATAAAAATCAATATTAGAAACAAGCTATAAAAAATCAATATTAAAAGCAATTTTAAAAAATTAGCATTAGTAGCAAATTATAAAAATCAGTATTAGAAACAAATTATAAAAAATTAAGTATTAGAAACAAATTATAAAAAAATCCGTATTAGAATTAATTTTTTTGTAATTTAGTAACAAAAATTATAAAAAAAAAAAAATCAGTATTAGAAACAAATTATAAAAACAATCAGCATTAGAAACAAATTATTAAAAAACCAGTATTAGAAACAAATTAGAAAACAACGATCATAAAAATTATGAAAATGCATCCATAATTTTTTGTTACTAAAAATCTCCTGGTATTACTGGCTAACTAAAAATTAAGATTAAATTTACTCTTGAACATTAATATTTCAAAATACATGTATATACGCACATAAAAAAAGTGAACCAAATCAATTAAAATCAATATTCAACATTGTCATGATTAATGAGAGACGGATGTGCATTTTCAAGAATGAAGGCAAGTTTTCAATTAAGGCTCAACTGTGTTAGTGTTGTCCTTGAAAGGGTCTTTTAATTAAGTAAATATTTATTTACTTGTTGTAGAATTAAATAAATTTGAGTAATATTTCCAGGCTAAACCAAAGTCCTCTCATGGTTCAGAGAAAATTGAACTAAAGCCACTGACACCAGATGATGGTACTGAGCAAGGGGAACTGGAATCGATCTCCCACGACCCACCAACTGAGAGTTCATCTACTGCTGCTGTCACAGAGGAAACGCCTGTGACGGCTACAGCGACTGACCCGTCTTCGAAAACCGAAAGTCGAAGTCGCAGCGTTGAGGATTTACCACAAAAACCAAAGTCATACGTTTTTAGAGACTCCAAATCCTCAGCGGTCTAATGGATGGTCGAAGAAAAGGGAATCAAAACATGAACATTTATTGGGAGGAAAAAAAAAGTAAAGATGAAAAAGTGTGTTGAATATCTTGTGATGTTAATGTGAATCTAATGTTGGATTTTATGGCTGTCATTTATTTTTGTATCACCAATGTTTTCATTTGGTCTTGTGTACAGTGTGAATGTAATTTGAATTGTTATACATATTAATGGTGCATTAATAATGCTTATTATTAAGTGGTTTAATTTTTTTGAAAAAAAAAATCGTACAATTAACGTGCTTTTTCGCTCTGTGGTTAATGTACAAACGCTACATTTCACCTTTAAAAAAACGTCCTACAATTCCTACATACAAAAGAATGTGAATATTCAACGTGATAATTAACCAGAAATTAATAACTTATTTCATACATTCTGAACTTAATCTCATTCATTTTATTTAGTTATCTAGTAAATTTAGATTATTTAATACTAATGCAATAATTGCAAATAGATATTGGAAAAGCAATTGGATTTACACAAAAGACAGATTCTTAACATACAGGTAATTCCTAATTATAAAGTTCTATATGTAAATTTATCTGTGTTATACACATTCAAAAAATAGGATAACATTTAGCCGGAAGATAAAATACGAAATAGTGGTATGAAATCTTAGAGAGAAATTACGATTAGGGAAATAAAATTTTTACAACAATAACATGGCGAAATTGAAATTTTATTTTAGAATAATGCGAGATATGAGTTTAATTGAATGTTCAAAGCGCTGTGTTTGGTTTGATCTCATTTTAAATTCCTGAGTAGCATTTAAATATAATGTATATATTTGAGGATTTTGAGACAAATTTCCTTGATAAAAAAATAAAATGTTTGATTATTTCAGTAATATTATTTCCATGATTTTTTTTTATATAATTAACTAAAAATATGTAATTTTCAAAAAGCAACGAAGTAATTATAATACGAAATTCAGAAGAAACACTTACTTTTAATATACTAATCAATCTTAACATTCGACAAATGTAAGATAAGATATATGAAAATTTGCATATAGAACAATCACTTTTTTTAAAATCTGCACACATAAATAAATTACTCCTTCAATAATTTTATGATGTTAATTATTTTTTAAAAAGTTATTATTACCATTTGATGTACACTTAATCCTTAAAAACAGTTTTATCTAATATATAACTTTTCAAAAAACAAACTAAATGCTTAACAAATAAAATAATTTTTTCAAGTGTATAAAGTATCACAGTTGTCAATTATTCACATTTGTATCATTGAAAAACACCATAAACGGCTAAAAAAACTATTTTTTATGTCATCAACTTATTGTCTGTGAATACAAATTAATTAATAATGCAGCATGTCTATTCTATATTGTTATTGATGAAATAATATATTAGCTTCCATATGCATGCCACAAAATAATTAAATATTCATACGAACTTTAATACTTTATCAATGTTAGAGTTGCTGCATGTAATTTTTTTCTATAGAAGGATAGATGAAATTATTTATAGCTTATATTTTTAAATATTACATAGTTGTAATCATAAATTTTTATTTATTAATTTTCCAAAATCACAATTTTCTAGTCAACTATTTCTTGTTTAAAAGTACTAAGATGTTTAAAAAAAAAAGGTATTAAATGTTTTGATTTATTATTATAAAAGCACTGTATTATTTATTTAATGAGTGACTTTAGTAATGTTTCGTTTTTATCTAGTCATAATATTTTAAGTTAATGATATTTATATTTTTATTGAATAATAAATAGTAGGATTTGTAATCTGGTTTACCATGTTTGTATAAAGTTATTTGATGCATGTATTGACATTTTTTCATTTCATCTGTAGATATTTATTGTCTAGCATGATTATGTGTGCAAAACTCATTCACTGAATGTTTAAAAATGAATGTAAGTATTAAAAATTCAAAAAAGTATATTTTTCAATAGAAAATTAAGTGAAATTCTAAAATAAATGATTTTTTTGTATCAGTAATTTGAAATCACTAAACGAGATTCTAGATTTTATTGAAATGCAGAAAGACATCGAAACTCTTAAGCTAGATTTGGATAATATCAATATTTTTTATTTTCAACTAGAAAATATTTTTTTAATTTTTAATTTCCATTTAAAAATCATAACATTTGTTTCTTCAAATCATCGTGATTTTTATTCTACAAATTTAGTATGATGAATTTAATTACTGTCTAACAAAATAATATATAAATTTTTATTGATTAAAATAGTGATATTTTATGACAAAAAATTTAAAATTCAATAATAAAAAAATATTAAATTGAAAAAATTGTGTTTAAATATTTACTAATGTTAAAGAAAACACTATTGAAAATATTATTAAAATATAATATTAATGGAAAAAATCAATGTATAAAGATATTTTCATCTGTAAATTATATCCTCGTGACAAAACACACTTTGGGCTTGCAGGGAAAAGAAATTAGCGGAATGTCCCGGTCACAGTTAATGTAATGTCATGCTTCTGAATATTTTTTGAATGTCTCGTTAATAACATGTATACATGTATATTTGGTGAATTGATAAAAATGTTCTCTCTCCTTCTGACTTCGTCCATTATGAACACACAACGTGACATGCTATTCTTTGCGATTAAATAATATAATGTTTGCAAACCAATTTGAAATAGTTTTTTCATCTTTTAAACTGAATTTCAAATTTAAAAAATGAAAATATTTTTAAACAGTATTATTTTTACGTTGATAAAACAGGATCATCCATATTTTTTTTAATATTACCCCATTTTAAAAATTGTTAAAAAGATCTTGGCATGGGGTAGTTACTTAAAAACAATAGAGTTATCATTTTGAAATATTTAAATTATTATATTTTTTTATTATAATATTAAACATTAATATTATTGAAATATTAATATTTAAATATTTTCAAAATACTTATATTATTGTTTTTATTATTAAATATTTAAATTATTTTTACTTTTTGAAATATTTACAAAGTTAAATTATTTTTTATTATATTATTCGAATAATCACAACTTCTATGTAAGTGTCCTTATTGAAAAATATATTCAGTTATTTC
>BPLR01000022.1:0-74952 GCA_021605095.1 Caerostris extrusa | reverse complement strand
TTACGTATTGCTAACACACCTATTTGAGAAAACTAACCATTGCCGGCAATAATATTTGATAGGAAATGTACGTTTTTCACACAATATTTCGAATAATACTTATTATTTTTGCTACATGACTTAAAGTGTAATGTAAGAAATTGCAGTGAAGTAAAATCAACGCAAGGGGTAAAATTTGCGCCCGTTGTATACTAGCATGAGCCTTGAAACATTATGATATTGTATCCAAAATGATAATGCACTGCTATAACAATATAAAAGCACTTAAAATTTTCAACCTCATTTTTTGAAAACTACCTAAGGTGGGTTTGTATAGTTAACATGCTGTTTATAACCTATACGTAGTGTAAATTTTTAAAAATGGACTTAGTGATGAGCTATTCTGTTAACACTCGATATTGCTTATTATTTTTACATCATCTTTCATTCTCAATGAAAACATTTTTATCACTGTATACTTCTAGTCAGAATGCTATTTTATTGTTTTTCACTGCATTGTTCAAGAAGGACTTAAATCGCAACAAGAAGAAAATCTATCTACTCAAAACGGAAGGAAGTTCTTTTTGAAGCAGATAGAAAGGGGTATTAAAAGTCCGCAACTCTAGTAACTCGGCACTTTTAAAAATAAAAGTCAAACATCAGATTAGAGTCTCAAAAACAAGGGAGAATTGATCAGAAATTGGTGGAAACTGAAAATAGATTTTCGGAAACTGGAGATACTATCGAATCGAAATCATTTCTTCTCAAACGGAGAAAGTCGGAATGCTATTTTTATTGTTTTTCACTGCATTGTTCAAAGAAGGACTTAAATCGCAACAAGAAACTCCCTATCTACTCAAAAACGGAAGGAAGTTCTTTGAAGCAGATAGAAAGGGGGTAAAAGTCCACACCAACTCTAGTAACTCGGCACTTTTAAAAATAAAAGTCAAACATCAGATTATTAGAGTCTCAAAAACAAGGGAGAATTGATCAGAAATTGGTGAGGAAACTGAAAATAGATTCGGAAACTGGAGATACTATCCGAATCGAAATCATTTCTTCTCAAACGGAGAAAAAAATAATAGTCGGAATGCTATTTTATTGTTCACTGCATTGTTCAAGAAGGACTTAAATCGCAACAAGAAATCCCTATCTACTCAAAACGGAAGGAAGTTCTTTGCGAAGCAGATAGAAAGGGGTATTAAAAGTCCGCAACTCTAGTAACTCGGCACTTTAAAAAAATAAAAGTCAAACATCAGATTATTAGAGTCTCAAAAAACAAGGGAGAATTGATCAGAAATTGGTGAGGAAACTGAAAATAGATTCGGAAACTGGAGATACTATCGAATCGAAATCATTTCTTCTCAAACGGAGAAAATATTTGTCATCTTGTATTGATGAAAAAATATTTGCATCAGCATAATCTTTACCTTTTATTCCGGTAAAATTGCCGAAATCAAATTTCTTTCGAGAAATGACGGGTCTACTCAAAAGATTTTTTTCCCTGTTCGCGCCAACGCGCAAGGATACCCCTAGCGGCGAAAAATTATGTGTACACATGCGCCTGCGAGCTGCATAAGTGCAAGTCTGATCAGTGTAACGCCAGGTGGCAACATCACGGCTGCGAGTGGCTGTGCCTGTGTCGTGTAAATAAAGTGATTGTTAAGTTTTAAACCTTATTATTGTGATTACTTATTGTGTGGAGTGTGATACAGTCCACTAAATAAGACGCTTGTGAAAGAGAACATGTGTGAGTGCTGTTAGTGCTATTGACGAGAACAATCCCTCATGGCCTTTTCTTCAAATCTACTTTAAGTCTTCTACAGAGCCTTTCACAGTAAATGCACAATGTACGAGAAAAACTGAAAGAAAAATAGGAAAGAGACTTTTAATTCTCAATTTATTATCATAAGAAGTTGTTTTTAGTAAAATATTCTAAGCGGGTTTGATTAGGATACTTGTATCGTTTCAGATACTTTTTTCATTCTGTACATCTTACACTAAATTCTATTGTAATGTCAATATATTCGAGAAATAGTATGCATATATATATGTGTTAGAGAGAGAGTATTCATAAGCAAGATAGATAATTATTATTTTAGTAAAAACAATTAATTAGAGTTTTAAATCACATTTCAGATGTGAGGCTCAAACATTAGGAAAAAAAAAATTGCATCATAAATTTTGTATTTTTAATGAAGAAATTCTTATTTGATAGTTAATTCTGAAACTTCTACTTTATTTTTTATTTTGTCAAATGCTAATGAAAATTACGAGCGAATTTACGAGCCAATATTTTTAAGAAATATATCCTAAACAATCTTTGTTAATAACCCTTTTTATGTTTGTTTTTTACTTCTCTACGAATATGAAATAATAAAAATGAAACATTATTGGAAACTCTATTTTTATTAAGGCATAATATTTATGTAATATAGTTCCAAATTTCATTCAAATGTACATTGTTTGTAAATTGAGTACGATTCACATGAACTTATAAACATTTTCCTTTTGCAGATCTGCTACTTCAGTAGATGATTCAAGTCTACCCAAATAATGGAACTTACTCAGAAGAGTTCATCTTTTAAATTGCATAGTTTATTTAGGTGGAAGAACCATACTCAAATACATTTTTCAAAAAGCAATGGCTCATGATGCAGAGGATCCTCAAAACAATCTCTAAGGACAAGGTACGAAAAACTTATAAATATTGTGAAAAGAATAAGTGATAGCTCAATTTCTATTTAAACAAGGAAAAACAGATTAAGAATGTTACGAAAGATTAACTTATGTTTGCTTGAAGAAGAATTATTCTTTGTTAAAACAAACGTAAGATAATTTGTACTTTTGCTTCAATATTTAAGTGAAAGAATATAAAAGTAGCTATTAAATGCAGAATAGCTTTGAAGCTGTCTATACTTTGAAAGCGTTGCTTAAGATTCTTCTTTCAAAATTCAAATTGCTCAAATTCGGTAAAATGAAATAAATATTTTGAGTAATCTATATTATCTGTCTGTTAACATCAAGTACCAATCGAATCTAAGCATTTTTAAGGTGTCTATCACATACGATTTACATGCATGTTGATCCTAACCTAATCACATAAAATATGCATTTACAATGTATTATAAATTTGTAAAATGTATAATTTTTCATATTATCATCAAGGCTTTTATAATCGGGCATGCATATATTTTAACCCGATTTCTGTTTAGTTGGCTTTGTATTCGGGATCCTTCAGTTGCAATCGTTTCGTGCAGGTCTAGATACACAGACGCAATCACTTTTCTAGGGCTAACCTCATCATAAAAAGAATTTCACTTTCAGAAAATGTATTTATAGTTCGGATATATTTCAGAAACACAAATTTTGCTGAAAGTTAAAACATAAAATTTTATGTAGCTCTAATTTAATTAAAAAATAAACATTTAAATATTAGAAAATTACTTAATTCAATATTTTCTGATTTATTGAAAATTGGAATAAACAAATCACTAAGATACTATTCCGTTTTTTTTACTAAATTTATTTTTAAAATGATTAAAAAATATTGTGCAGTACTATAAGTATACTGGATAAGGAGACACTTAGCAAATAATACAGCAATTGGGTAAGTGAGAATGCGCTATTTCATCATTTAATAACTGAATGACCTCTACTGGGATCTAGTGTCATCATGCTGATGTTCATTATTACTATAATTTCCTAAGTTCTGATGAGGATAAGCGATCGTTCTAGATATACAACCTATTTGTTATTCCTTTTGGTGACCTTAGAAGAAACTAATATGTACTATGTAGCATGCATTTAAAAAAAAAGAAAATTGCTGTATTTAAATAGTAGTCAAGGAAAAGGACATATTGAATTATGTTTTCCTGTTTATGGTCCCCTGTTCTTTGGTTAGAGTTCATTGGTGTATGGAATCATCTTGCTCAAGAGAAGCTACATCTCACACTTTCACTTTTCGTAACTTTCACTATTTTGATTTCCAAAATATGTCTCTGCAAAGATTGTTTTTTCCCTGGTTCAATATTTTCAGGTTGATGCTCCTCACTCTTCATTTTTAATAAGTTACCTTCCTTTACGGATATTTGAATTTATTAAAAACAAATTAATTTCTATATGAGAAACACGTTTTAATAACTGATAACTTTATGAAAATTTATATCTCAATTAATCTGATATTATTAATTGATATTGTCTATTAAATAAAGCTAGTTTTATTCAAAGTTTACTTTCTGGTATAAAATCTTTCCTAAAAGTTTGACTTGTTTCAGGTGTTGCTTGCTGGGGAACACACCCTAATAAAATCTGATGCGTCCCATCATTTTGATAGACAAAATGTACCAAAAAATGACCAAATGCAGCAATAACAGGAATTTGAAAGGAACTCATAATCTTCCCCATCACCGTAATCGTATTCCCATTCCTCTGGAACCTTTGAAAGACGCCCTTCCATGGATCCTAAGGAAAGAATCTTCTTGGAAGCCGTAGAAAGGGGCGACAAAGCCACCATGGCTCGCTGTCTCCAAGGCCCCAACCCGTCAATGTCAATTGCACCAACATCCTAGGTCGTAGTGCCATCAGATAGCAGCCGACAATGAAAATGTCGAAATTGTTGAACTTCTGCTGAATCAGGGAAAACGTGAAAATTGGCGATGCATTGCTGTACGCCATAAGTGAGGGTGTCTACAAGATCGTTGAAATGCTCATCAACCACCCAAGTATTACCAGTGAGATGTTAGCCAATGGTTGGGCCAAATCTCGCCTTCCTGGGGAAGAAAGCTCGGGATTACTCGCCAGATATCTCGCCAGTGATTCTTGCGGCTCATTGTAATCAGTTCGAAATTTTGCAGCTCTTACTAAGCCATGGTGCTATCATTGATAAACCCCATCCGTTGTCCTGCACTTGTCCTCGATGCCGGGAAGGAATCCATACCGATAGCTTGAGGTATTCTCTGCGGCGTATTCATACGTACAGAGCCTTGGCGAGCCCAGCTTGGATTTCCTTAACCAGCGAGGATCCTATTCTCACTGCATTTAAGGTGAGCTCACTGTTTGTTTGGCTCTTCACTTTGAATGAAATTTGTGTCACTTGATAAAATTCTAGGCCCGAGAAAATTAATTTAAAAATGGTTTTGCCATTGAAATGATATTTTAATCCTTACAACTGCCGGACATCTACTCTGTACAGTTAACATGCAAGAAGGCTCATATTCAAAATTCACCGGCTTTCATCGCTGTTTTCAGAAAATAGATCGTGTAAGCATGTCGTTTCTACAGCTGGACTGGCTGGTCGTAAACTTACTGATGACAAGCGAATGCGGATCAATTGTCCTTTGAAAGTCCTCCTGGAAGGCAGTTCGTTCCTATCATCGCTTATTTGTGACATGCATTGACACATAAGATCCGCCATTGTTTTTTAAGTTGCTATTTACATAAAAAAATTTAGTCATGTTAAATTGATTTTTATTAATAAATTACTTTCTTGCTAAAAATCTTTTTTAATCAAACCTATTAAACTCTGCCTTTCATTATAATTTTGATGAGAATATCTAAGAAGTTATAAGAAATGAATTAATTCGATCTACCGGGGTTTTGGGAAAAAGTAATGTACTTATTTTTAACAAGCTTTATGGATAGTTTATTTTAATATCTTATAAAATATAGTTGACTTGTGTGTGGAATATATAATATAGACTTGTTGTAGTTCATAATTTACAAAGCTTTAACGATATGCTTTCACTAATTACATCTTTCTTAATAAATAAATTCTTTTAAAACACCTGAAATACAGACTGTCCAATAAAAAAATATGTAAACATTTTCTTCTGAGGAAACTTATTTATTATTAATTTATTATTAACTTATTAATTATTAATTGTATTCTAAATACTAAGTAGTACATTCATATACTAAGGGCGTATAGCGCTAATGACGTACTTTCAGAACTAATGAGATGTACCAGTACTTGAATGATATTATTCTTAATTTCAATGTCGATGGACACCTATATAACTAAAATGTCTTTTTAAATAAGGGTAACACTACTTTGTCTGGTAACAAGTAAACATTTTCTTCTGAGAAAACTTATTTATTATTAATTTGTTATTAACTTATTAATTATTAATTGTATTCTAAATACTAAGTAGTACATTCATATACTAAGGGCGTATAGCGCTAATGACGTACTTTCAGAACTAATGAGATGTACCAGTACTTGAATGATATTATTCTTAATTTCAATGTCGATGGACACCTATATAACTAAAATGTCTTTTAAATCAGGGTAACACTACTTTGTCTGGTAACAGAAGATATCAATTTTCAGACGTTGACATATTTGATAACATTTATCTTTCTTTATAAATAACTTTAAGCTCAGCAGGCAATTATTAAATACATCCTAACACCCTTTTGTAGTTCATGCATCAGTTTTATTTGAGCTGTGCCATAACACTTGTTTCACTTTTTTTAATCACTATTTTTCTATCTATATTCAATATCTGCATAAAATGACTGTTTATATGGATGGTAATATAGACAAGATTAGCAATTTTTAATAATAACTATTTCACATAAGGAAGGATAAACTTTAATTGCTTTGGTTGCGCACTTGAATTGAATGGTATGTTAATTGCATATTTACAATATATAAATCGCATTTATTTTATTTTGAAATTTAACTCTGTGTTAAAGTGCACCATAGGCTGGCCACCCTTCGTCCTGCATGACGTATCCTTTCATTAAGTTGAAAAGCTAAATTGAAAAACGTCTAAATACTCCTACACTTGTGCTCATTACAAAATGACTATCAGGCTTTATTTCTGAAACTTAATATTTAAATTATTTTATTATTTAGTGCAAATTTTATTCTATTTTCTTCATTTTTTTAATACACCAAACATCTAGTGAAATCTAAATGATCTTCTCTGGGAGTAACTACCTACTTACAACATTCGCCAAATAACCTTGACCCTTATACATTCGGAGACTCTGAATAATAAATACGGAATATTGACTCATCAAATAAATCTCCAGGCAACATATAATAATGAAGACTAAACAAAATTGGCTTCAAGCGCCGGATGCTTTTATTAAACATTCATGAGCTAACACCATCATCTCTTCAATATCAGAAGCTATTTCTTTTAAACAACAATATCAAACCATGTCCTAATCCAGGGTTTGTGAAGACCGTGGATTGGGGTATAAAAAACTTTTGAAAACTATCTAACATTCATGTATTTCATTTATTTGCTTATAATTAAAAATATAACTTAAAAGAACAAGTAAATAATTTCATTCATGATATTATATTAATTAATTGGTGTTTTAATGTTTGGTTTGATTTTTTAGAAATCAAGAAAGGTGGTTGGCCAATTATTTTATATATATTCTGCCTAAAAATGTCTGTTTACAAATAATTGCTGGTCTAACAACCATTTTAATGTATTATTTAGCAACAACCTGATCTACTTTGTTTAGCGCAATTTTAAAATTGAACATTTTTTTGGCAGTAAATATCGTACATATAAAAATAAACTTACACAGGTAGAGATGTAAAATAATACGGATAGTCAAAGTATATGATCTTCTATGCAATAAAATCAACAATAAGAAATAAAATATTTTTGCTAATATTTAATCGTTTACTTTTTTATTAAATGAAAGCTGGAACTTTTCCCCTATTTTAACCTTTCATTAAAATGTAAAAGCTTTTGAGAAAGAACCAATTCTATTCTTTTTTAAGTAAAATGAGGAAGGAAATCCTTGTTGGGCCACAGTTTGTGCATGCTTGCCCTAATCATCATCAGAAGCTTTTTTTTTTTTTAACAGTTGGGCTGACATGTTCGTAGTTAGACAACAACAACAATGTCTTAACGATGGGTACGACTTAGAACTGCAAAACTTCCCGAAGTGATTACTGTTGAAAATGCATGAAATTCTGAGCAGCTGTCGGGTATAACACACAATAAAACTTAAAGCGCTGGAGGACATACACTTTGGAACATATCATTCGTCTCTAATGTTCCACGTGTATTCGCACATAGAGGTGGTCCAAATTGAAGCGGAAAAAGAAATTAGTTGTCAATTTGGAAGCCAACGGTTGTGTTGATGAGCGCATTGTAGCCAGAGAGTCTATGGTTTTGTATCAAAGGAACCAAGTGCAAACGATTGCATTATTACAATTTATGATGCATTCAATTACGGTAACATGAAACGGTATAAAATTTGTATAACTATTAAATATTGTTTTTATTTATGGGAGTTTCTTTCAAGATTAACGTACCTAAAGCAGTCGCGTCGACTCGCTGCTTCCCGGCGGGAATCCTCGGTTTTCTGTTCTTACCAGATACAAATTAACATCCGTGTTGACTTTTTATTAAATTGTATCATAATACCATTGGTTCTACCTTCGGCAATACATTTCTAAAGCAGTTAAATTTATAACAAAAAAGTAGCATATTATTAAACGATTATTGAGGATCACATGGGTATAACCTTCGTTGAAATGGTGTTAAATTCAAAGCTAATTGTTTTATAAAACAATATAGTCAATTTAGTGGATGTTAAAGAAAAAATATTAGTTATTAGACAAAGATGAATCAATTAAAGACATAACATGATATTCTGTATGAAAATATAAAAAGACTTCTCCCTTCTTTCAACTGAAACTCCGAAAAAGCTTGAAACTGAACAAACACAAATTACAAATAAACTGAAGCTGTACGTAAATTAGCATAAGAACTTGTAATTGGCAATCAAATTTGCCTTATCATTTGCTTCAAACTTTTCCTGTAAAACATCGATGATTGATTCCTCAGTGAAATGTTTGAGTCTGTTGAAACCAAAACTTATTTAACAAATTATTTAATGACTCATTTCTTAAGCTTCAGATAGTTTGTTGCATAATTTTACAGCATGTAATCAAATGGAAATTCAACATTTTATTCAACTTTGCATGAAAAACGGAAGAGTGAAATAAAGGCATTGAAGTGAGCTATTAATGTTCGATAAATGCTTGAATTAGATAGATTCAAAAACTTATCATGTTTTGATAGTTAAGCGGAATGCAGTAATCATATAAATCTATCAATTTAAATGGTATTATGAACTAATGTATTCAAACTTTTGAACTTGTGGATGGTATTAATATAAATACTGTCTGACACAATCGAATTAAATTCAAAGATTCATACAAGATTTTTAACGAAGAATGGAAAGCATCTCTATGTTGGTTAGACAAAAATCTGGACATCAATATACATTTAATAATTAGATTTGCTATCAAAAATTCAAAATAAATATCTTTAATGTTTGACTAAATGTTTTCTCCAAGTATAAGTACGCATTTAATTATTGAAAAGTAAATATGCGAGTTTAAAACTTTATTGGGATCATATTAGAATAAAGATGGCTTCTTAACTAATCAGACATTAAAGCTTACATAATTGATAACACATGAAAATGGAGGTGATTTGTAAATTAATTTTCGAATAGTACCGGAACAGAATAGTTGAGAAAATAATGAGTTTATTAATATCTAATTTACAGAAGCTATTGGTGGAGATAATTATGACAATACGCTTTAGACTGTTTGTCGAAACAGGGATTCAAGTGTAATGAATACACAAATGCTTCCAACCAATCCCTTTAAAGAAAGTATCCCAATAGAGTTAATTAGTGTTTGATTGCTATAAATCTCTTCAAGTATAAAAATTGCGGAATTTAATCACAATGGGAATTATTTCCTTTACATGAAGTTCATTTATGGCTTATTCAATACTACAAATTCTTAAAAAACGTCACTAATTTGAGTTCTTATTAATGATAAGTGAAGAATTTCAAATATTTTAATACGTAAATGTAGTTCAATAAAGAAAATTTCTATAAAAATTTTATTTGTAAAGTAATAAACAGTTAAAGGGCCATTTTTGTGTAAAATTACTTCTATTTATTTACAAAATCAATTGTTCAGTTGGTTTGTAATAATATTGAATAAGAAGAATCGAAAGTCAAATTTCAAATCATATGTACAACTAAATGCTTTAGCAAAATATATGAATTTATTCGAGTAGAAATTGAAGATAGAAACTTTTAGAATATTTTCCCTTTTCCTTATCATTGATTTACAGCCACGGTGGTCTACATATTTGTAGTTGAAATCGAAATAAGCCGCATGAAAATTTAATCGCGATTGACTTTTGCTCAAAATTCACGTTCGACATTGTACATAAAAGTAGTTTCAATCAACCAATTAGGTTAGAGCTCTATTTCACAAATATATATTCGTATGAGTTGAAAATAAAGAAGAAAAACAACATAGTAAAAATATACATATAAACTCACTTAGAAACTGCTTATTTCGAAAGGATTCTGCTCAATGAATACAAATCTATTTTTGCTGTATGCAATATTGAACTATTTTCTTTTCTTATCAGTTTAAGTAAATTAATATCCGATTTTCAAATGAAATTTTTTTTTTTGATTTCCCACTTTCAAGATATTTACATATAACAGATGGGCTGAAAAGTTCGTAGGTTCGTAGGTTCGTAGGCTCGGGTTCGTGGTTTGCTAAATTTAAACGAGGCGAAATGAGCACCGAGGACGATGCACGGCCGTGGACGCCCCAAAGAGGCTGTTACCGGCGAAAACATCAAAAAGTCCACAAAATAATTTCTGATAACCGCAAAGTGAAGTTGATTGAAATAGCTGAGACCCTAAAGATATCAAAGGAACGTTTGGACATATCGTGAAGGAATATTTGGACATGCGAAAGCTCTGTTCAAAGTGGGTGCCGCGCGAGCTCACAATCGACCCAAAACAACAACTAATTGATGATTCTAAGCAGTGTTTGGAGCTGTTCAATAGTAATAAACCCGAATTTTTGCGTCGATATGTGACAATGGATGAACACAGCTCCATCATTTCACACCGGAGTCCAATCGACAGTCAGCCGAGGGACTGCACGTGATGAACACTTAAAATGCCATAACTTCACTAAAAATGCTATAACTCACATACTACTAGTGCAACAGCTGTCAAATTTATACACGTGTCTTTTGAAGGTTAGGGCTAACTAAAATTCATATGGATTTAATACTAGTAGCCCCATCTATGTGTCAGCTTACGAACTTTTCAGCCTACATGTTAATCTAATATATATAATCTACAGTTTGAATGATTATTTCAGCTGTCGTGGGAACTTGAACACCTCGCCCACCGCGAGAATGAATTCAAGGAAATTTATTTAGTCCTGAGCAATCAGTGCAAAAAGTACTCGTGCGACCTCCTGGATCTGTGCCGTAGCACTGAGGAGGTGATAGCGGTGCTGAACAGGAGGAACGAGTCGGAGTACGATGAAGAGGAACAAAATGGTGAACAGGATAAACTGACGCTCTCCCGACTCAAGATGGCCTTGAAATACGAGCAAAAGCAGGTAACTTTCAATTATTCAATTTTATTTCTTAAAACACAGCAAAATGCATTTTTTTTCCAATGCAGCTGGCAAACAGACATGGACGTCTTACATGCCTTTTAAGGCAAGCGCTGTACAGACGTTACTCACTTTGCATTACCCAGGGGGCGCGTGTAACTTGATGGTAAGCCCCGGACGCGGAGTAACAATGCCCCCGCAGCGCTCTACGATCCTATTAGGACCGGGACCTACGGTTTAAAGTGGATTCCGAACCACTACGACACCCATGGGCAAAGCCGGGATTTGAGCCCGATACCTGTGGTACCGAACGCCAGAGCGCTAGCCATTCGGCAAAAATACATTGAAGCATAAGTTTTGACTTGCTTAAAATGATGACATATTTTATTATATACACATTTCTCTAACTGTGCATGCCAAAAATTAATTTGTTTAAATCGATAAACAAATAAAACTTTAAATTCGATATCAGTTTAATATTGACCAACAAATAATTTTCTGAAAATGTCATTTAGATGTTCAAATGGTATTGAATCAACCAGTGTATCTATAACATTCATAGAAAGTAGAAAAAAAAAAAAGAATAAATGAGAAGGACCTAAAAAGCACAGTTTTAAATGAAAAAAAAAAAAACCTATATATAGATTCCATTAGTATATCTTGCTGTTCATGTTTCGTGTGTTTAATATTTCATTCTGTTATATCTGACACGAAAGAACTTGTATAGAAAGAAGAAATGTTCTCCTCTTTGCTTAAAAAAAAAGTTTTTTTTTTAAAGAATAAAGTTCAAGTTAAAAGTATCTATTCATAAATAAATGTTTAGTTTTAATTATTCAATAAATCATTACCGATTTCTCTAGAGAAATCTTTGTTAAAAACAAATAATATTTTATTAAACAGCTTTACAGTATGCGGGGCAAAAAATAAGATCGACAAAAAATTACTTTTCTAGTAGGTGGTATCAAAAGTGCATTCTCTACCCAATCTCCTCCGCATTTCTTCACTTCCGATTCAGGAAATTATCTAAAAATGATCCGTTCGAAATCAGGAAAAAGATAAGCCAAAAATCTATATTCAAACAAAACAGCATGCATTACCCAGAAATGAGCAATAGAGACATGCCCAAAGGAATCAAAATAAATTGAATAATATGAAATTATTTTATTATTCTCTTCGAATGTAAATAAAATATTATTTTATTTATTCCTAAAATAAAATAATAATAAGGGAGAGTATGAAGAATATTTTGTAAATATATCAAATAAGAAAATAATTCAATTTAAAAGATATTTCAAATGATTTACAAATCCAAAACTAATATGAATTTATTTGCAACTCAGTTATGTAATAGCGTTTTCTAATACGATAAATAAAGTAGACATATTTAGGTTTCTGCCAAGAATGCAAATGTTTCAATCAAAAACATTTTTTTCAATTCTGTCACAAGCATGTCCTTGTAAAAACTTTTTTGTTATTTGAATAGATCTGAAATCAATATGTCTGGCTCATGTTCAGCTATGAATAAAAGAATAGTATCAATAGCATTATGTTCGTATTGAAATATTTTTTACAAACATTCTTTCAAAAAAAAAAAAATGTACAAAATCTTTTCTAATGTTCTTTTATAGTGATTTTGTTTAATTATTAAAAATAATTGATAAATGTGTTATATTAATAATCGTAATAAATAAAAATAAATATTATATTTTGTAAAAATTAAATGTATTCGCATAGGATGCAATTTAAATGTTATAACGATTTTTAATTTAAATTTTTTTATTAATATCATGTTAAACTAAGATCAGTTAGTTAAAATTTTTACTACACTCATGTCCATAAATTAAGGATAATTCAGAATCACACAGAAACTGAACTCTAAAATAAAAATTTCACCTGTAGAATTATCACACATATCTTGAAGAAGAATATGCAAATTACAGGAAACCACCTGATGGCGCGGATAGTACGTCACAATGACGAGAGTGTAAGAGAGGGGTATATAAGGAATGGTGGCAAAGAAGTAAAATTTCGCCCCGAGTTACAACACCGAATGAGGACCGGTATTTAGCAGTTACTGCCAAAAGAAACAGACGGAGCACAGCATCAGACCTGTCTCGTCAGTTCTCTTCAGCTACCGGTACGACAGTTTCAAGGCAGAACGTGTACAGACGCTTAGGGCACACTGGTCTATATGCTCCTAGACCTGTCAGATGTGTTCCACTTACCGCAACTCACTGTCGCCTGCGATTAACCTGGAGTAGAGAGCATGCATTGTGGACACCGCAACAGTGGTCTTGTGTGATGTTTTCCGACGAGTCCAGGTTTAGTTTGCAGTCTGATTCTCGCCGGACTTTCATATGGAGAGCGCAAGGTACCCGTTACCACCAAGAGAACACCATTGAACGACACCGTTACGGTGGTGCAGGATGGCTCGTTTGGGGAGGAATTATTCTTGGTTTCAGAACTGACCTGCATGTTCAGAGTGTAACGATGACAGGCCACATCTATCGGGATGTCATTCTAGAACAACATGTACGTTTGTTTCGGGGCGCCAGGGTGCTGAATTTCTGTTTATGGATGACAACGCCCGTCCTCACCGTGCAAACATTGTAGACGAATGCCTTCAATTGGAGGATATCACCCGTATGGATTGGCCAGCATACTCACCGGACTTGAATCCAATAGAGCATGTGTGGGATATGCTTGGCCGACGAATTGCAGCCCATCAACCCCTCCCACCTGTCAACCGGAACTTCGGAGGGCATTGCTTGATGAGTGGTGTAATATTTCCCAAGATCAGATGATAATTTGATACTCAGCATGCCTAGGCATTGTAAGGCCTGTATTGCATCGTCCGGGAGACATACTCCATATTAACCATCTTACTAACCATGTTATACTGTTTTTTGTAAATAGGTTCTTTTTTGAAATTTGCTCCAGGGAGTAAAAATCGCAATTTTTATTAATTATGTCAAACATATAGCATCTTTTTTGCTCTTTACCTTTTGTTTAATAAATAGACTTTACAAATAAGTCAAATTTGTTTTGCTTCTGTCTCTTTCTTTGCCTGAACTTCATTATCCTTAATTTATGGACATGAGTGTAATTAGATTTTTATACCACAATAAATTTTTTTTCGAAATTAAGAGGATTTTTAGGGAGAGAGAGAGAATAATCTAAAATAAATTTTAATACAAATAGGTTTTCCAATCTTTATACACTAGTGTAGAAACTTAAAAACGCATTAATTGTTTCGCCCTAATTCTTCAAATATAATAGAATTCCTCCAAAAATGTTATTTGTATTAGAAGATAAATTCTCAAATATATGAATATATATGATATATGATATATTTTGAGTCTAGATATATCATGATTCACGCCATTGATAAGTTTCCACATGTTTCAGAACTTTTTCAATTTTGTATTTTATATGAAAAATGTAACTGTATTTTCTATCTTGACTCTGACTTCATATTATAAATTAAAATTTAGATTTTCTTCATGATTAATTAATGAAAGTTTCTGCTCAATCGTAGTATCAATTTATCAAATTCAGCATGTTTTTCTGCTTTTATTTATTCCAAAGTTATTATTTTTCTTAATTTATAATATCTTTCATTTTAGTTTCCAATATGTAAGCAATTTTTTGTTGCAATGTTTCTTGATCTGCGATAACTTTCAAACAAACAACTTTTTATGTGTAGAAACTATTTTTGACTTCAATGAGAATACTGCAACAAGAAGGTTCTCATATACTTTTACTTTATCAGCACTCTTTCTGATATAATTTCTTCCAAAAAGTTCTTTTTCTTCACTTGACGAATCACTGAACTGACATTGATCACTTTTTTTGCACAATGGCAATTCTGCAGCATTTTTTCTTAGTAGAAAATAGTTTCTTTCCAAAAAATAGTATCTGTATCCTAATTATAGAAACTTGTTCTATACATGTAAAACTTAACTAATGATTTTTCGGTTTGGTTATGAATAAAGTTAAATAAGTCTCAGTCCTTTTTTCGTTGATGAATTTCTTATGGAGGAAGGAAATTTTCTTTGTGTTCAATTTTCACTTCGAAAATTACATTATATATAAAACAGGCTTTCCATATTAAAAGAAAATTCAGAATAAGATTGAACATACATTGAACCATAATTTAGATTATTGTTAGTTAATTCAACGCACACATTCCGAATTTTTCTTAAGAGACACTTACTGAAGCAATAGCTTTTCAACCAACAACTTCTTGTGCAATATCTATATGCGTTTAAGGGACACTATTGGGTCAGGGTGGCCATAAAATAACTTTTCCCTGTTAGGAGGCATCTGTAGCTAAAACTAATAAACAGAACGAAATCAAATTTCATGTACAGATTGTGGAAAACATGAAAAGAGGATTTCCGCAAAAAAAAGTACCAACAGCGGGAGATTTTCCCGTACGCACTACGAAATTTCCACGATCTAGATAGATTTTTTAAATTTCCTAGTTCATACCTGATTTTGGAGCGGTTGGAAACGAAAAAGTCAATAATTATAATGAATGCACAGAAAATGAACTAGGTCAAGTTTCATAATAATGTACGAATAAAAAAAATGCACACACAGAAATGAACGACAACAACATGAAGCAACATCATTAGACATGAGTCCCCAGAGCCCCGTGGAATATTTTCAATGTGCTGACATTTCCTGTATACAAGATATTGTTAGATGTCTACGTTAGATGTTTGTAACAGTTTGTTCTCTTTCAAGGAACTCAGGTTTGTAACGCCACCAGCATACACAACAGACTTAAGGTACTTCCACAACCAAAAGTCCCATTGGGATGTCTGGAGAACGTATTGGTCAATTCGTCGGAAAACATTGGCTCATAACTTTCTCAGTACCAAAATACAGCTGTTCTGAATGTAGAATATGTTGCCGTGCTCCATCTTTAATAAAAATTGTCGTGTCAAGCACTGTCTTAGCTGCAATTCAGGAATGGCAAAAGTTGTCAGCATTTGCCGATATTTCTCACAAGTAATGGTGCACGTAATAGGACCTTCTGTCAAGTAAGCACTAAGAATCTACCTAGATTGTGCAAACCTCAAAGTGCATACGTGACAGCAGCACCAACTTCTCATCACCAGCATCTCCTATCGATAATTTTTTTTCTTTTGCGGAAATCATCTTTCCATGTCTTCTACGGTCTGTATACGAAATTTGGTTTCATTCTATTCATTAGTTCAAATGCCTCCAAACAGAGAGAGAGAATTTTACGGCAAACCTTTAAATTCTACTAATCTACCTCATTTAAAATGCCATCTTTTGGGTGATTAATCTTAATAGCAAAAAAATATAATTTTCGGGAAAATAATCTGATTACTTAAAAACAATCTTTTGAATGTGTGCGTGATTGTTCTGGTTAGTTAAAACCAGTATTCTAGAAAATTCTTTTAATTTTAATGTTATATTTAAACAAGGCATTATAACTTTGGCTTCACTTGTATATTACATCTACCAAAATTCTTATTATAAATTTTTTGGAAAAATAATGCCTGTGAATGACACATCGAGACTCTTATCAGACATTAGATTTCATTTTAATCGATCTTTATATAAAATAGGAAGAAAATTGAAGGGAATCAACTGTTGAAATTAACAGGTGGGCTGAAAAGTTCATAGCCTGACACACACAGATGGCGCTACTAGTATTAAATCCATATGATTTTTAGTTAGCTAACCTTCAAAAGACGTGTATCAATTTGACAGCTATTGCACTATTACTATGTAATGTTATAACTCACATACTAATAGTGCAACAGCTGTCAAATTGACTACAAGTGTCTTTTGAAGGTTAGGCCAACTAAAAATCATATGAAATACTATAGCACCATTTATGTGTCAGCCTACGTACTTTTCGTCCCACCTGTTACTTGCAGTCTTAGTCTAAAACTAAATCGAAATTGGAGGGGAAAATTTAAAGTGGGTACTATGCCTGAGTGAATTAATTGACTTGAAATGGTTCATTTCGATTTGACTTTTTTTAGATTTATATTTCTTAATTTTACTTTAATAAAAACGGGATCCTCTCACTAAGCTCCATTAAACATCATAATCTTAATTATAATTAGAATCTTAAATAACAATATAATCTTAAATTCAATAAGTATCTGAGTTTAAGTTGTAGTTAAACAATTGTTTAGCTTCAGATAATTGTTATGCAATTAAAATACATGTTGATCCAAAAAAATAAGAGTTAGACGTGCATAAGAGTTAGCTAAACATTATTTAAAAATACTACTATAAGATTTCTTGATTTTGTTTATCCCATTAACCATATTCTCCAATTATTTGCTCAGTTACACCTCATAACTTAATAATTGGTGTTTGAAAGAAAGTAAGATACATATTCTGGTTTATAGTATTTGGCATACTATTTTAATCTATGATAGATCTTCTATATTTCAAATCTTCATATGCATTTCAGAATATTAATTAAAAATCAACTTAATAGAAAAATCAAAATTTATTTTTGCCAATAGAAAACAGAATTGCGCTTAATACATAATTTCAAAAAATCCAATCATGAACCGTTTTTATTTCAAACAGGTTTACAATTTTTTACTAATTTTTCTCGAGTACAGAAATTTTCTCAAAAAGTATTTTAGTTTGCTTTAATCCATTTGTCGCGCCTTCTTTTATAATATTAACTACAAATTATTTTTTTTATATAATTCTGGTTTCACTATTCATTTTCAAAGAAATATTGTCTTTCTCATGAGGAAGTTTCTCTACAATGTAAAAAAAAAAAAAAATATGTAAATTTCTTTAGGTTTTTTTTTTTTTTTTTTTTCTACACCCAAATTCAGAGTTGTTCCAAAGATGCACTAGAGGGCAGCAGGGGCAAAGTTCTATTATTTTCCAGCCACAGAATTAACCTTTCTGCATGACCGGACTCAAACTCTTGTAGCTGGCCGCATTTAAAAGAAAATTACTGTTTAGACTACACATAAAATGCAGCCAACTTCTTAACATTAACTGTACGCAAATATATGGTGAAATTGTGCACTTTAAACATCTATCTTGACAAAAAATAATGTTACATACTAATCTTTAATTTCATTTCGAGTAGTTTTTTTTCCCCAAAATTACTGAGAAGTTTCAACCCCTGAAATCAAAAATATCTTCGAAAATTAAAATAAAAAATGTATATTAATGAAGTTTTTTATTTTAAACACCAAAAATCATTTTATATATATTTTTGTTTAAATAGAGTTTAAATACGCAATATCTAAAGGAAATTTAGATTTCACGATCAGCCATGTTCATAACAACCTGTTTAAAAGGTTTTAAAAATTCTTAAAAATTAAGATTAAAAATGTATAGAATAAAAAACGGATATTTTACATACACTATTTTTTTTTACAATATTTTTATTCGGAATATTTTAAAAAAAGTTTCAGTTTTATTTGCATTTCTTTCTATTTTTACAATTGAACATGAAATAAAAGTTACTTATAATTGAAAACATTCTATTTTTAATACAAAACATTACTTGAAAAGAATATGTTAACAGATTTGTTTTTAAAATCCCTTCAGATTGTTATTCTACCTATGCAAATCGAGCGGAAAGAATATCGATTTTCATTGTATCAGTTTTGTAAATGAAACAAGAATATGAGATATTGCTCCTCTTTCGATTAATTGTCGGCAAATTATTATTTTATTTAATACTAGTAGTAATGATAAATAGTCATTTCAAGATCTGTGTGATTTCCACCCTGGCAAAATAGTTATATAGAATGCGCGAGTCATTTAGAAATCATTTTGCAACAATTTGTTAAATGAAAAAGTAATTCATTTTAAATAGTTAGTAATTTTTTTATATGGTTAGTCATTATATTACTTTGAGCGAAAAATTTAATATTTTAACAGTTAACAATTTTATTTCTTAACGCCAGTTTTGTAAATCAGTTTGCAAAATGTCATGAATTTAAGGATAAAAATATGTATTTTTGGAAAGCAAAAATATCAAAGGCTCTTAAAATCTACAAGGAGGAATTAATTTTTAATAATTGGAATGCGTTAGTTATACAAGTAAGGATTTTTAAATACCTTACACATTCAAAGCAAACCTTTGGAACTTTCTGGCATGCAACGATTCTTATATTTGAAAGAAATCTTTGTATTTACATATCTGAATTATACATTTATAAAATGTTCTCTGTTACATGTTGGATATTCTACAAAATAAAGAAATTTATTCGCTTATCAAAAAATGTTGCTATTATTCTTATCAAAACGGAAGAAACCCACTATTATGCTTGTATTTTTATAACAAAATAGGTTTCTGTAGTTTAAGCTGCATGTTTTGGAATGTGTCATACTAGTAATGCAAATATTAAAAAAATTTCTCTATAATTTTGGTAAATAGAATTTGAATGAAGCATTGCTGTTAAATGGAAAATTTATGTTTCTTATGTGGGCCCTCCCTGAATCATTTCTATCTGTTCTTTTAGAAGACATAAACATTATAAAATGCATAAACAATCTTTTCATATAAAATACACTTTGTAAAAAAAAAAAAGGCTTATTTATCAACATCCCATTTTTATACACTCTATGTCTTTTGAAAGTATTTTTCCAATTAATGTATTAGTTTCGTGCAAAGTGAAAATGGTATTCTTTTGTTACAGTTCGTGGCTCATCCTAACTGTCAACAGTTACTAACATCCATATGGTACGAAGGCTTTCCTGTGTGGCGTCGTCGAAATGGTTTCATGAAGATCTTGTTGTGTAGCGGATTGATTGCTTGCATCCCAGCCATTTCCTTGTACTACCTTTTTGTCCACGTTCGAAAATGGGAAAATTGGTCCGCTCACCTTTTATGAAATTCATCTATCACAGGTTCTTTTGTTTTGGTTAATAAAATGGATTGCAAAGTATTACATTTATAATAATTGCATGTTATAATACACTCATGATACTTGTACTTTTTATTACAGAATTAGAATGCGTACTAGTTTCCAAACTGAACCTATTTTTTATCTTCTTCATTAAAAGAATTAAAAAAAAAGTTAAGAAATAGAATTTCAATGAATTGTGATGCAAAATGAATTGCAAAATTATGCAACACTCATTTGGATGCTAAAGTTAATTTTCAATATCAAATTTGGTTTTCTATTGAATTTTCTCTTCAATTTTCAGTATAAAGATATTCTAGGTGATGCCAAAGAGAAATTGTTTATCTGATTCTTAAAAGAAATCATTTGGAAAGAAGTTGATGTTGCTATACGATTTCATTTCTTCTGACTTTGGGATCCATTCGAAAATTCGGTTTCAAGGAGACCTATTCTAGGTTGACTATGAGTTTCTAAAATCACTTTACGTCTCTTTTTCGGTCCGAACAATAATTTCTGCAGTGCAAAACTATTTTCAGAATCGAAGCCTGTATGCAAATTTAGTTGACCCCCTTAACCTAAAGTTCTTTATATTTTGAACAATAAAGGAATGTTCTTTATACTTTGGAGAGGGTCGTGTTCTGATTCACAGTGAATAAGATACCAGGTTTTATCAATCGTACATTACTGATAAAAATTACAGAGGAGATTTCTACCTCCTTTGTAATAGTTTAGGGTGCAATCTTTTGGATAGTTTTACTGAAAACATCGAAGCGAGATCCATATGTAAAATTATATACTATTCTTAGTGAGGAGGACAGATATTTTGAGGATCAAGAGACAGAACTTCATTTATATCGAGCCCCTTTGGTCTTTACTTCATGCTCAGGTGGACCACAATTTAATTGCCGGTATAGAAATACGATTCCTAAATTTTATCAGAGTTAGAAAGAACATATTTATTATTAAAATACGTTTATTTAAATATTTGTCAAAACATATTCGGTTGTTTTCTTTTTCCTAAAAAGAGAATTTCGTGAAAAAAAAAATGTAATTATAAATTTGAAATATTAATATGATGAAAATAATATAAAATGTGGTAAATAATTGCATCAAGAACAATACATTCAAAATTCGTGTTTTTAGTCTAATTTGTTTGTAAATTAAACTCATAATAAAAGTTGTACCTTAATTTTTGTTGACCAATGTATTTATAGCCAGCTGTACTCACACTCAATATTTCTTTCATAAGGATGTTAAAGAAATAGTTTTGAAAAAATTCTAATTTTAAATTTAATCCATTAATGTATGAGTTATCAACAGAAGAAATTTAATTAGTCATTAAATAAAATCTGTTTTCTAAAACTTTTCTCAATTTTTTCATGGAGCATTATTAAATTTAAAAAATTACATCGAATCATTTATATAAATTTTTATGCTTCCAGAAAAAAATGAATGATGGAAAAATTATTTTAGCAAAGTGTATTTAGATAATTGTCATAAATCCACTCTGTGTACATTTCCTTTCCACAAAAATTGGCTTTTTTCTTATAAAGCAAATCGTATTGTTTTCAGAATTTAAAGGATTTTTAATAAGAATTGTGAATTTTTAAAGTGTAGAAGCCTTGAGAAGAAAGTGTTTTTGACATCCAAAACTCATTTCTACTAGGATTGATTCTGAAGGAATGTTAGAATAAATGCATTTTATTTGAAATTGGTTGAAGAGAAAACTGCTTGAAGTTCATAAAAATTTCATGGCATGCAGTTTTAATGAGTTTTGAAATCATTCAGTCATATCCTATGCAAAAAGTAGACGATGAACTCTTTCATTGGATCAAGTAGGTAGTAGATAAAAAATGTTTATTTCATTTAGGATTAATTTATCAATATTCTTCAAAAGCCCCAATTTATACTTTCGACAAACAAATCATGCATTCAATTTGTTTGTCCAAATATATTCTCAAAGCATTCAGGTGTTTTTGAACACTATTGTAATTTCTTAGAATTGTCGACTGAAACATCAATAATGCAAAATAAATTTTGTGAAATGCTAATTTCATTACATTTGAAAAGAGAATTTTATAGAACCTACGAAAAATTTCAAATCAACAAATATTTTCATAACATTTTTCACTAATAAATATTTGGATATAATAATAAAATATTTTGTTCCAGCAACTGGTTTCAGAATATCCAAGTATACAGTTCTTGTATATCTTTATCGTACTCTTGTACTATAAAAAAGATAATATATTATAATAATCCTTACATTGTGAATATCAGAAGAGCCCATATAGCATGTGTAAATAAATTAAATATTTCTTATATGTTTTTTTATTTCATTTTCACCGATCACACACACAAAAAAAAATATTGCATAAATTATTGTATGTATTGTTTGCAGTGCGAGTTTCGGATGTTTCCTTCTTCTACTGGTCTTAGCTTCTACACGTACCGAAGGAAGTGAACGGTCGAGGCAGAACATTCGAGGCCCACCCCCTTCATTAGTTGAGTGGCTCATTTTCTTCTGGGTGACTGGTAAATACTTTGTCATTGCTCCTAATTTGATGATTTTGAAATGGAAGATTTCTATTCACGATTAGAAACTGATTTCTAAACTCAGTATGCAGTTAAATGGGGCATAGAATAATCATCCAGCACGAGACATTGCAACCAACCTGAGGCACAGAAGACACAACATTTTATGTCATTTTGCTACATAGAGATATTAACATCAGAAATATGGTTTCTTTTCTGTCAATTTTAGTGTTTTTTTAAGTATTTCAATACTTGAGAAATATTAAAAAGTATTGATCCTAAATTGGGTGGATTTGAAAAAATAGCAGATACATTGTTAAGCAATGAATTGAATTAATTATGTTAATGAGAAGTTAAATACTGAAGTTAAAGTTCGACTAAAATAGAAAACACTAAAGCAATTTATTTAAATTAAACGATAACTAAAAATGAAAAAAATTAGACAATGTATCAAATCAATTCATTTTAAAGGATAATATATTGAAAAGCATCATCCCAATGTGAATTTACAAAAATTAAATAAGTTTTAGTCAGCTTAATAATAATTACATGGTTATCAAGAAATTAAATAATTGCTGGTGTTGACATTGAATTGATCATTTATCTATGATAGAACTGCTGTAAAAACTGTTACTATGAATAATTGTATTTCTGACATGTTTTTTTTCAGGAATGGTTTGGGCTGAATGTAAACAACTGTGGGAGGAAGGTCTGAAAGCATATGTTCGGCAGTGGTGGAACTGGTTGGATTTCATCATGTTGTCCTTTTATTTAGCGACTTTCTCCCTGAAAGCTGTTGCTTTTTCAAATACACAGTAATCAGTACGGAAATCGAATCATGGAGAGACACCACTGGCCTGATAATGATCCCACTTTGATAGCTGAAGGAGTGTTTGCAGTGGCAAATGTTTTCAGCTTTGCCCGAATCATTTACCTTTTCCAAACGAATCCTCATCTGGGACCATTGCAAATTTCACTTGGCTGCATGATAATTGATATAGCCAAATTCCTTTTCATATTCTTCCTCATATTAACATCATTTGCTTGCGGCTTGAATCAGCTATACTGGTACGCAGACTACATGGAAGAAGGCTGCCAAATGAAAGGGGATAACACCACCTCATCATCAACGAGCTGTTATCAGAACAGTGAACCATTCATGACGTAAGTAGGCCTCTATCGTATATGAGTAATTCTTGTGTTGTATATCAGTAATAACCACTTTTGTTAAATTATATTAATTAATTTGATCATCCTTTCAGCTATCCCTAAAAATTAACTCCAATATTATCATTTTTTCTACTATTTACTACTGAAAGGCACACCAGAAAAGTTTATCGTTGTTCAAAGCATACTAAATTAAATGAAACAGTTTTATTTTGGATCAAGACTAAGAAGTAATAGGTGGGCTGAAATGTTCGTAGGCTGACACATAGATGGCGCTGCAGTATTAAACCATGTGATTTTTAGTTAGCGCTAACCTTCAAAAGACACGTGTATAAAAGTGTCTTTTGAAGGTTAGGGCTAATTAAAACCGTATGGATTTAATACTAGTAGCGCCATCTATGTGTCAGCCTACGAACGTTCAGCCCACCTGTTAATTAGACAATAATAATGTTATATCGAGTTACTTAAATTATTCTGTTTTTATGGGGATCTAATGATGGTTGTTTTAAGTTTGTATCTGAATTCATTATGGATAATTTTACATTTGAATGCTACTACACGTAACTACTAATAATAGTATTTAAATGCACATTAAAAATACCTACTTAACTAAATTTATTAAAAGTGACATAAAAAGAATGCTATGTCTGTTTCTACTGATCGTTTCATCTGCTATTGGTTATGTTAATTATTGTTTTTGTCACCCTTTTATATCATATTTTGATTAGACACCTAAAGTCTTCATTTATTAAACATTTTCATTTCTATTAAAAGAATTTTTCTGATAAATTTTGCTTACATCACTATAAAAAATCTCTCACATTTAAAGTAACCTTCTAACAAAAGTTCCTGATGATTACTAAAAATTGAAAAGTGCATAAAAAAATTATTAATTGGAACATGTTATATATAAAATTATTTCATCAAACTATTATTTAAAAAAACTATTGTTACTCATATCTACAAATTTTTAATGATAATTATTAAGTTAATAAATTAAAAACCTGGAATTAATATTATATTAGAGAACCTTTGACACATATAACAGCATGCGTGTTTTAAATCAGAGATCCTATAAGATTCTTAGATACATTTATGTACTAAAGCTATTATTCATTTAATAAATAGACCTTGAGATCTTGTAAAGTGGATGGCATATCAGAAATCTCTCTGGTGAATCTTTCAAACATGTCGCAAACTTTTTCAACAGGTTTCGAACAGGTGAAATCCTGGAAAGATGTTGGAAGTCAGATTGATATGTTATGAACTATTCTCGATATATAGCTTCAATATCTTCCATAAAATATTCCTTACTTTTAGAGTTTTTATTGCAAAACGCATTTGATTTGTCAAAATATTCAAATATTGCACGCATAACTGCTACCGTCAGAAAATCAAAGAGGTGGCAGTGGCAGAGCATGTCCCACTGATGATATTCCACTAGATACTGTATGAGGTTGATAGATACTTAATAAATAACCATTTCACATCTTTGCACTTTGTCATTTTAGAGAGATTAGAGATTTTCTGAATGGCGGGCTTTCTTTTATACTCAGACCTCTGCAACAGTGAGATATGTTGGGAAGAGCCATGGCTACTATCAGTTACAGCATCATCTGAGACGATGTCAATCACAGTCTTAATTAATTATTTTCAATCCATGGTTATTTTTTTAACTCTGAATTATGTTTTCAATTTTTAACACTCTCAGTGTTACTCTGTCGTAATTAACACTTGTTTGTCTTACCAAAGTAGCTGTTGCTGAAATTCCCTCAATATGTCATTTTCCAAAATGGGAAAAACCTGTTGTTTTTCTGCCAATTCATAGATAGATTTTGCACAATTACACACATAACTAACATTTATGTAAATATCCCGTGGTTTTAAATTCATGGGCTAATATATTTACGTTATAGTATACTACCCAATGCTTAGAAATGATTTTTTTTTTTTTCATTTTAATGAACACTTTTAATATTTTACTCTGAGAATGATTAATAATAATAATTCATTTGTAAAATTTGGCACTTTGATTTTTTTTAGTATCATTTTAATTAGTTATAATTCCAGGATTTCATTTATTTTTATTAATGTTTGGAAGAAAATAATTTTACTATTGTAACTAGTCCTTCAGTTACATAACTCTGAATGTTTATATTTTAAAAGCAAGCAAAACTTTCATTGGAACAGCCTTTATGTACCTGTAATCTTGTTAGCTAGAGTTGTCGCCTTTGCCCAGTGTTATTGTAAATGTCAATTTTGATTTCACACATTAAATAAATACTACATGTTTCATTATTTACAGTGCTTTATCTTTGATATTCCCTTTAAAACTATATTGATTCTTGCTAATCTGGCACTACCGCGCCGCCAGAATAAAGAGAGGTTACTGTAATATAATATTATGTTACATATACATAATTATATAGTATAATATATTTAAATAACAAAAATTATGTATGGTTTGTATTACATTGTTTATCTGGGCCGCGAGGGTTCACTAATTTATAATGTTGGTGGGATTCATTTCAATTATTTGTTAGTTGTTATGCTTAAGTTAAATTTTCTGCATATTATGCTTGTCATTATGCTTTACCTAGCAAGTCAATAAAACAGAGTTATTATCATTCTGTGTTTTTTTATCCAACAATAATCTATTTGCTGTTGCGGGCCGGATTTTTTTGTGTGGATTTGACCTGCGGGCCATAGTTTGAAGACCCCTGGCTTAAGAGATGAATTCGCTGATGAGAAAATTTCATTGCACAAATGTTTAGAGATGAATTGACTTTTGTGAAATTATAACTGCAGAGTTTGAGGTAATGAAAACCAAAAATTTATCCAAAAGTCAGCGTGTGGTTGGAGATGCTCAAGAATTTACGTTGAAGAAATTGGCTCTTCCACAGATTCTTCCAAATTTCATCTCTCAGTAAGAAGGCGTTCCTTTCATGTACCTTTGACGTTGGATCTGAAAAGTGGGCTTTGCTGGCTTTTTTGCTTTCATCATTTTGTGGGGAAGTAAAAAGTTCGCAATTTGGAGGATTTAGAGCCGCAGTTTATATTATATTACATCTCGAATGCAACGCTTCACATGAGATCTTTGGACATCTGAATAATCCTCTAAAGATTGAATTTTACATCACTTAAAATAAAATTGCAATTTGAAACTAATCAAGTGGGGCTCTCTCATTAATAGTACCCAGTATTTCCCGGACATCTTGAATAGATATAAACATTTATTTTATATGTAAAGAATGAATTTACTGTAAATTTTTGCTATCAATTTATACAGCTATTATAAAAGATTTGAACTATATGACATTTTAAAAGTAAAAATACCGAAAAATAACGATTATCACATTCAATATCATTCTGAAAACATATACATGATACCTTACTGTGAGATTTAAAGAGCAAATAGTAATGCATACCATGATAAGAAAATTCTAATGACAAAAAATGGAGTGGTTTTTAAATCAAAACTACGTTTATCAAATCAATAAACTAGTCACTTAAAATATTTAAGTAATTGTTTCAATAGAAAAAAAAAAAGTCATTTAATTCTATGTTTGTATTTCAATTTGAGTATATGTTTGTGAAATAATTAGTTTAGTCACCTGCTTTTTCAATCCAAATTTGTGTTACCCTCAGAATTTTCAAAGAGCATTGTATTGCAATACGGCACTAATTCATGAACTTGTTAGAACTTTTGTGTTGCTTCAGCAAATCAATACATGCATGTAGTAAGAAAACTGCTTATAATTTAATGTAAATATCGGTAAGAAAAATATTTGTACAATTATTTTTAAAAAATAAAGTTTTAAAAAAGCTTTTTAAAAACTAAGATTAATATTGGGGTAATAAATAGTTCCTTCTTTATATGGAGAACCTAAAATAAGCACAGGTCAACCTGGCCCGACTAATGAATGTAATGTTTAGTAAATTAAATACATAAGTAATGAGAGAAAATATAACTTTGTATATAAAAATAGTTAACTATAATACGCCTAGAAAAACGCTGTTGATCGGAAGTCTTGTTTTTTAAAAAAGGAAACCAGTTCTTTACAGTAATGATTCATCAATAAATACATCATCTCAAATAATTTACTTTTTAAAACCTCATTTTTCAAGGTTAGTTTTATATTATCAACTAACATTTCATCAATAGCAATAAATTGTAATATTGGCTAATCTTTACAGGCTTTTTTTTTATAAAATGTTTAATTCTGATTTATTCCTTGTAAGAAAAATGTTTCAGCACTGTGATAAAGTGTCTAGTGCTGAAATAAGGTACAAAATAAGACACTTATAAATATTTTATCATCAGTGACTGAAAACAATAACTGTATTTTAAATTTATATGGGATTCTTAATTCTTCTATTTAACTTCCTTTTAAAATGATAATAAATTTCAAATATAATACATATTTTTATGTTATACAATACTTTAGCTTATTAATTTTAGAGTAGTATCAGTAAAATATCGAAACTGAGTATCAAATTTTGAATTATTTCTTAATGCGAAAAAAATCTGTGATTTTTCTAAACGACCCCTATATTTGTTTATTTTAGCCCCAGGGTAGGATGGCAAGGGAGCTTGTGAGTGAAATTTTGAGTTTTATCAATGTGTATGCTTTTAGTTGTTTTTTTTTTTTTTTTTATCGGAACAAATCGAGAAATATTGCTTTGTGTTTTTGTCTTGTTCTGTCTCTTTTAGTGTTTAATTTGTACTTGACAATTTTGGAGGAAATGTATTTATTTTTCTACAAGGTAATATTAATGTGCATGCACAATAAAATAATTATAAAATTGTAGCTTCGTTTGTTGTTTTGTAAAATTTTAATCATTGCCAAAATTTGAGATGTAAATCATAGTATCTATGTTGTTAGATAAAATAGGGCAAGTGAGCTTTAAATGAACTTTATTTCTATTGTATAAAAATTTGT
This sequence comes from Caerostris extrusa, assembly GCA_021605095.1. NCBI lineage: Eukaryota > Metazoa > Arthropoda > Arachnida > Araneae > Araneidae > Caerostris > Caerostris extrusa. Next base: position 46,003 of record BPLR01000022.1, on the reverse strand, counting down.
AAAAGCATGTCTTCATTAATAAGATTTTTATTCATTTAAATATAAAGATCACAAGATAACTTGTTAAATTATTACAATTTTAATATAACTATAAAAAGATTAAAAAACACTTTAACTTGCATTTGTTAAGATTATTATATTCAAATTAAAACAAATGCGCTGTTTTACAGATAAATGAATATTATTTCATCAGATTCAATATTATAATTTTATTTCTATTGAAATGTAGAAAAATTTAAACATTTTTATTTGCAGGGAAAAAAATTCTTTAGCCCTGTTTGATTGTAATGAATTTTGCACATTCTGTTTATTCAATAAAAAACAAGTAGTGTGGTAATTATCTATTAATATTTAATTAAGAAAACAGTGCTTTTTTTAAAAAATGTCCTAAAAAATTAACCCGTAATTAGTTAATCATAAAGTCCTTTTTTAAAAAAAGTTTTTTAACATATTTGTAGTCAGTAATTCACTTTTTTTTTTTTTTGAAGAAATTATTTTAAAAATCCGCTTTAATTAGAATTTCTAATTAAAAATATTAACTAGAAAAAATCCAAAAGGAAAGAAATTTTGGGCAGAATCCAGATGAAAGAGTTATACAAGGAAAACCAATATTTCAATGCGATTAAAATATTAATTGCATATATTTTCTTCGTAAAAATTTGGAAGAAAATTTAATGGTCGTCTTCTTACAAATCACATTGCTCTTTACTCAAAACATTTGTAAACATGCACATTATTTTGAATTGTTCATGTAAACATACTATATCAGTAGGCTTGCACTTGCCCTACTTTGTAATATCTGTATTTGCTTTGAAATTTTCTGTTGCTTGGCTGATTGATGTAGCACTGCTATCTTGATGTTGCTTGCTGTTGAATGACTTTGTGTGATAATTAAACATATGTTATTTATGTGTTCAGGCATCTCTCAATAATCATGGAACTGCACTCAACATTATTTCTGAATTGTCTTAAGTTTTTGATCAAAATCGGGTATCTTTTCGGGTGACATCGATGCATTTGATCATGATAGCCTCGAATATATCTCTTACAAATCGTTCTCAAAGTAGTGCCTTTTTTCTGACTACTATTCAATATTTAGAATGCTTGAATAGTTAAAGCTAGGCTGGCATGGTGCCGTGAATCCCGAGACTCGAATGTCATATGCCATGGTACAGTCACAGTAGACGTAAGACCCGCGTGTCTCTCCATTGAAGCTTTTACCGCAGAGTTCCCAGACACGTACACGGTTGTCCTCACAGTCCAAAATTAATCGCAATTCCTTACTGTATTCCCACTTCATAACAGTCCAGATCTAGTGGCAACGTGCGTGCAGGATGGTTGAGGTTCGAGTCTACTCGCGGCATTGTTGTAGTCATTGCTTTCTGAAACTCGAGAGCGATTGTAGCAATGTGTATAAAGCATCTCGTATAGATAGTCAGGATGTCTGATGGGAGTTTCTCGGCTTTTTCAAACTTGGTTTCAGTTATCCTAAAAGTCTTATCGGAAGTCCCCTCAACGTATGTCTGTGGGCTGATCGTGGTATGTATGAGGATCTCTAACTGATTGGGCTGTATAGTCCTAGGTACTGGGTTAAAGTAGTCCTCATCAAGTGCAGAAGCGTCGGTAGATGTCTGTAAGACGTAAGACTAGACGTAGTGAGAAATTCTTCCACAATGTTGCATTTTAGATAGTCAACAGTATTTTATCAGAACCAGAACTACTTTTACTATTTGTCATATAGAACACATAATTTAAACTTGAGCCCCCTCTTTTCAATCTTTATGCATAAAATTTCAGATTGTTTTTACAAGTTTTTTTTAAAGTTACCTCATATATGATATTTGCAAATTAATATCAAATCTAAATACCCGAAAAAACAGAATTAATAATATAAACAAAAGATTTCACAAGGTGTATTTAATGGACAACGTTTTTCAATTTACAAGATATATACAACAGAAAACGCACTGGATAAATACCTTTTCAATATATTAATGAATATGAATGACCTAAAGCAGAACATTTTGTTCCTTTTCTAAAACTTAATAAAGAATCGATGTCACATCTAATTAAGAAGATTCAGATATTGATCAAAAAGGAATACTTTGGAATATCTGGCTAAATTTTGTGGAAATTTTTTTTTTAATACTAACTACATATTCCATGCTTAGTGGGGATGTCTGTAAAATACCAATTAAACTACATTGTAAAAGGTCGTTATAACTTTTAACAAGCCTGTATAATTTTCATTAAATTTGAGAAATTATATAATAATATTCAAATATATCGAAATTATATCGTATAATTATATTCAAATAGTTTATTTTTGTTTTTGTTTTTCTTTGTTTAAAATTATTTCTTTTTATTGTAATATGAAACTTTTTATATAATAAATTTTTATTTTAAACTCATGAAATGTTCTATAAAAACAATAAATCAGAGAAAACCACTTATTATCCATTAATAATGTTCGATGGCTATAATATAATAGGAATTAAACAAAAAAGCATATTTTTAAGCTTGATGGATTTTAAAAAATTAAAAATCAGTAGTAAAAAATTTAAATTAAATCGAAGTTATAATGATCAGCTTACATTTATAAAAATGCAAGGAAATAATTTCAAACATTTTTGCATCCGAAAACTATTTCCAGAGATTTATAAGTTTTAACCTAAATATATCGATTCCATTTATTCTTTTTAACAATGTATGTAAAGCTAATAATTTTCGTTCATAAAATTGGTTTCAAAGCACTGCTCAATAACAAAGCACATTTCAAATTCCTTTGCTTTAAAAAATAAGATCATCCATCTTTTATGTACTAATATCAATTCATATCAAAAAAAGCATCGTATATAGGATAAAAATTGTGTATAAAAATTCGCAAAATGAATTCGGATTTTTCATCAAAAGTAAAAGAAAAACAGGAAATGATTTTAAAATAATTTGTCACTATTTGCTAGTTTTTCTGAGACTAACTAAAGGTTATATATGCTACATAACATGATATAAAACAGTGTGTTTTTTTTTTTGCAAGGAAGATGTGCACTTTTTAAAAAGTGTATCGATTTCAGATAAAAGAAAAGGCAAACAGGCACAGAAGATTGCTTTTTGAGTTAAATCGATTTCTAGATTATTTCTCCATAGTGTATTTGTTTACATTCAAATCTACAAAGAATTTTTGTATGGGTACGGTTATTCTTTCTTTTAAATGAAACCCCAAATAACAGCGTATTAGATTTCAAATACTTAGGCTTATTATTATTCTTATATTATTCAAAACAATTTTTCTTGGGATCAATCGGATAGTAATGTTTCATAAGAAAAAGCCGTCTTTACAGATATAAGCATTTTAAAATACGTTAAATATATCGTTGTCATTAATTTATTTAAAAGCAATTCAAGCTACAAAAATATCCTACATATCAATGCTTAATTAATCTAAGTAGAATTTCTAAGAATTTTCTTCGTTAAAGAGTATTTGCATCTAAATTTTACTTTTGAAGCAGATGTAATTCTGTAGCAATTTAAATAAATGCGGTACAGGAATAAATAAAAAAAGGTTTCATTCTACTCGTTAAAATGTCTATAGAAAATTATTTCGAAACAAAAAAAAAATAAATTGTAAGCAAAAATTCGTTCTGTAATTCTTCACGTGAGTCAATGATTAAGGGTTTTTTGAATCTTCACTAAAGTGATGCCTCTAAAAATTACGGATTGACACAAATCTGTAATTTTTTGAGATCGATTATTGTGATCTGTTTGATTTTTGTAGAATCGACTCCAGCTACACGTCTCTCCTGTGGTCTCTTTTCGGTGTGATTCCCATCAAAGAAATTAGCAGTCGAAGAGACCAAGCTTTCAAAAATGGGTGGGACATGCTTTGCTTGGAGCCTATATGATAATGGCAATGACTGTCATGATCAACATGCTCATCGCTATGATGTCCCGATCTTTTCAAGATATAGAGGTAAAGCTTTCTTAAGGATTTTTTTGGGAATGGAATTACTTATTCATGTTCAAAAGATAGGTCACAACAAGTTAATTTGGCATGCCTCTACTTCTTAATACTAGGTAAAAAATTACTTAACTGCCATTTTTTGAACCGATAAGTTTTTCCTTTTAAACATTTTTAATCAGTGAAATATGCGACATTTTCAGTATGGGGCATAAATTGAAATATATGGTCTGCCAAGTTAATGATCCAATCTTAAAGCTCCTGTCATACGAATAATTATAGATTTCAACCCTTCATTTTTCAACATAATGTCTAAATTTGATCATTTGTCTTGCATGAAGATGGTTTGAAATGGTATCATTTTTTATTAAACCAAGCACAAAACTTTTGAACCAGATGTGAACCTTATCAGTACAATAACATTTAGAATTCTATAATGCAAATGTCGGTTGAATTGCTGTGTTCTTGCGCGCAGGACCACGCTGATAGAGAATGGAAGTTCGCAAGGTCAAAACTGTGGATGAGTTACTTTGATGAAGGATCGACGCTTCCACCGCCTTTCAACCTCATCATTTCACCCAAATCGATCTACTACTTCTGCAGGGGCATCAAAAACCTCTGCGTCAAATTGGTCCGACAAAGCACTCGTCTTTGCGGTATTAAGTCCTTCGATGGAGCTGTTATAAAAGTTAGTACCTCATTTATTAGTCATTTTTGCAATATATCATTGAATTTGACAAATTAATGTACGAAAACAAACATTATGCATTCGCATTAATATCACGTGTTTATTATTATAATCATGTGCATCTTATGTAAAATGTATTTCTCTGATCTCTCGTAAGACGATAGAAAAGATGACCAAATGAGGATAAAGCTTTAGCTCCAAAGAAAATATTTTTAACAAAAATATATGTTAATACAGAGTTTATTAAAAATAAATGTCAGCAGTGGTTAAATAATTAAAAATTAAATGAAATTAAAAAATTATGAGAGTTACTTTTAAAAAAAATGTGTAATATTAATTTTTTAATTTTCTCAAACTTTTACAGAGTATTTTGAAAATTCTGTATTTATGATTTTACCAATTTACAGCCTGAAGACAAATCAGTAAGTTACATTGGTGATGTAATTCAAGAAAAGGTAAAGTATAGATGAAACTCTTTTTTTTTCTCATAGTTAGATCAGGGGTGGCCGTCAAATCATTTGCAGAAAGATGTTCGACAGATTGACTAGTGCTGTTGTTAGAAATTAGTAGCTAACTGCAGCAGATAACTTATATTAAAGCTGTCATAAAAGTCGCAAATCGCTTTTCGGTGTTGGATACAAATGAATCTTAATTCCTTCACAAATATTAAGAACAGTTCAAGATATTGCTGAATATCTACATCTGTTCTTTTGTTTTAAATAAACAACATGTTGCATCCAAATTGTATCAGGGATTTTTCTTTCTCTATAAGTAAACGATTTTGTAAAGAATTGTGTTTTTCAGAACTATTTTCAAAATTATTCAGTTTTTATTTTACAGATTTCTGATATAAATAAATCATATTGTAAAATAAAATTATACGTCTATAACCTGATAATCTAATAATTTAAAAAAAAAATCGGGTGTTTAAAGAAACTTTGGGAAACATGTTAATCGGCAAAAATACCTGAATACCCATTATTGCAAGGGGCGGGGGGACCGGAGCACCCCAGAAAATACTGAGATCATCTCAAATGCCGCATGCGAAATCATCTACTATTTCAAATATGAGATAGGATTAATTTCCAATTTAAGTTAACTTCGGTCATAACAGGTGGGCTGAAAGGTTCATAGGCTGACACATAGATGGCGCTACTAGTATTAAATCCATATGATTTTTAGTTAGCCCTAACCTTCAAAAGACACGTGTATAAATTTGACAGCTGTTGCACTATTATTATGTGAGTTGTAACATTTTTAGTGAAGCAACTTTTGTTAGTTTGGAAAAATGGATATAATTGTTCAGCAATGAAACTTGATTCCCTCTTGGAGCAGATGACAGTCAGATCCCCGTGTGTGGAGGTTGTCTAGTGGCCAATGCCTGGTAGGGAGGTAACGCAAAATGATGTTAGAAATCTTTTACCATTCCTTATGTAGATGTATGCAAGGCAAGTAAGTATCAAGCATACAAGTATGTGTGTGTGCAATTGCTTGCTATTTATAGTTTCTATGTCCATGAATATTCATTTATTCCATTACCTGTGGATAGACTTAATGCATATTTAATGTCAATAAAGTTATTTTCTCGTGGGGTTTCGTTTTTTTTTTTTATTTATTATTATTATTATTTTGCGAAGCAATGTATTGAGGAAAGTGTATTCAATTTTTCAGGGTTTGCTTTATTTCAACACATTTTATTTATTGGTCTTTTACATATATTTTATAAAGTTAACGGAAACGAGAAAAACATTTCTTATTTACGATTTACAAAACAAGGATTTCATTATCTTTGTACGTATCTACTCTTACAAATATACATAGAAATATAGGCTTCTACTTAACATTTTATTTTATTTAAAATGTATTTGTAAAGGTATATTTCTCATCAATATTATCAATATATTTTTATTTCAAAATACATCCGTCTATTTTCGTTGCACTCCATTTTTGTAAGACTTTGAATTTTTAGCATACATTTATCTGACTAGTAGATTATTAATTCAAAAAAGTAGAAGTCCTGATATTACAAATAGAAAAATAGCCACCCCTGCTGTTTTCTTAAGTAATATTATATAATACTAAATTGTTTGATAATTATTTTTAATTAATGTGGTTGATATTTTAGATTGATCCAAATACATGTATAAGTCCTCCTCTTGAAATAAATAAATTGAAAAGCAAAGTAAATTACCAGGTAAACTGCTTGCTGAATTTGTGGTAGTGGCCTAGTCGGGTGGGTAGAAGTAGAATTGTGTAGGAATAGCATTGTAGTGTCTTGAATGTGTAAGTAATTTAGATGCTTCTTACTAATACAATGCTATGATTTTTTTTTGTATTTTAAATATTGGCTTTCTAACTCTTAAAAATGTGCTAAATTTCTTAATTCATAAGTATTTCCATTTGATATTTTCTAGTATATTCTACATTGAAGTAATGTTGGAAATAGAGTTTTCTTTAAAATCTTTCTGAAGCAGTCTTGATTCAATTGATTTGCATGGCTTTTTAAATATTCAGTAACACAGAGATATCAAAAAATGTTTGAATTGAGTCATCGTAATTCTGTTTTAAGCTGAAATAAGTATAATTGAAAATCTAAAAATCAGCAAATAAATGTTTTTTTTTTTTCTTATTTATAAACGTTCCTATTATATATTTATTGTGATGATAATTTTTGTAATTTCAGGAGGTTATGAAACGATTAGTAAGCAGATACATTCACCAGGCAAAGAAACAGCTTCGTCAAGATGGAGTAAATGAAGATGACTTACTCGAGATTAAGCAAGACATTTCCAGCCTTCGGTAAAGCAATTTTAAATTTCCCAAAACTTATAGCTAGTATTTTTATTACAAAAAAGACTTAGTACTATATTTTTATTTGACCAGTAATTCCAGAATTAAAAAAACAGATTAATGATTTTTATCACAATTCTATAATTTAAGTGAAACTTTTTAATTCAAGAATATTTCTTCACATTCATTTATTTTGCTTTTTATGCTTAGTTCGTCATGCTTTGATTATATATATTGGTAGTTAGTTATATGTATTGGTTCTTAAACTTGGATCCGATTCTGTTGGCTTCCTTGAAGAAATAACTATTCAGGTGTAGTGACACATAATTTCTCACTTTTAGTCTGAAATTATACAATTGCTTTATTATGTTATCATATTTTAGACAAAGATCTGCAAACCTTTATTTTGAATATACTTATGAATACCTTAAGCAAAAATTTGTTTTTCTCGCCTTAATACTCTTTAAGAAATCGCCTTTTAGACATCAAAAATCTAATACACAAACAACATCTTGTACTTATAAGGTAAATATATACTAACATCAATAGAGTACAAGCAATATAAAATTAAACAGAAAAAAGCTTTATTGGTAAGGTATATATGCTTCTTTATTTACAATGGTTGCATAACACCGTCTCTCCATACTCAGCGCAAGGTGATCGAACATTTATCAAGGTTCTCAAGAAACACCTCTTTCATTTGAATTTTCTCCGGACAATAGGGTTGCGTAGAAAGGCATCTTATCAAAATTCCCCACACATGTTCTATGAATTAATGGCAATAGACTGACCAAACCATTTAGCAATATCCTTACTTTCCAGAAGTTTTTCTATAAGTGGTACCCAATGTGATCTTAAAGTCCACAAAAAACGCCTATCTACACTGATGGCATTTCAGAACATACACATGTAGGAAGTATCACTTCAGGACAATAGATATTCTGCTAACAGATATGTCCTTAGAAAATGTGGAGGTCAATGCGGTCATGCACCTTAATGCATCCTCAAATGAGCACACAAAGAAGTCTCAGAGCATCAAATTAGTCTCTTACACTAGTGTTATTTGGATGTTGTCCCAACTCTCCATATCAAAGGGAATTCAGAATTGTTCGTACCACAGAAAATCATATCCTCATCATGAAAACATTGAGAATATTTCCAATCTTGGTATTCTTTTTGCAATACAGAACGATACCACAGACGTGAATAGGTCGACAGATGATTCTATTGAGAATAGGTGCAGCCTTTGCGCTCCTTTCGCAAATCTAAACCATACTATTAGTGGAAACATGTCAACAGATGAGTAGGCCACCTTCTAAAGACATGTAGCCGCAGAAAACTGTGATACTTGTCTTCCTGTTGCCTTATGCAAGTGCTGAGTAATGATATCTTCTGACTGGTGTCAGTTCTCTTTTCAATTACAAATTGATATACCAGTCATTCAGTATCTCTAATTCTCTTGAATATCCCCTCTAACTTTTTTCTCGATGCTATCACATGTTTTTGAAAGGTTCTAAAAACAAGAGATACGACACTGTCATCTATAGCAACTTTTTTTACTATACTCGTCCCATCACATTTTATTCAAGATTGCCAATTATTTTCCAAAATGTTAAGTCATATAGAGAGGATTTTCTAGTCATATTACATGTACAACTTGTTTGAACTTTAACAAACGTCTTTAATACCCCTTTTATTCCCCCTTTTCTTATAGATCACACTCTAAGCACATTGACCACATTTTTTTTAACATAGTTGATTTTACTTGACTTAAAAGTTGCTTTGAGATTTATGCTTAAACATACTGTCGTGTGACCTGTAATGTATTGTTTTCGATTGCTGCACATGTATCCAAGAAACTGAAAAAAAGTCAAGAACAAAGAGTGTAAGAAAACTCGCACTGTGGCAAGCTGGCAAGTGTATCATATAAAAACGAGCAAAAAGCTTTGAAGAAGTTGCTTTTTCATCTTTATCGTATTCTTGCCGTTCAAGAACTGAAAGCATCTAATCAGTTTAAGAGGTTGCGTTATTGTCGGTGGCTCAGATCATTTATTGGCATAAATGTAGTAGAAAACTTTATTCTATATTTTTAATAGATAAAGTTTATTTTCAAACTAAGAAGATATGTCAAAAGCCAAAACGCAGGAATATGGGCATAAAAAAATCCGCATTTGTTTCACGAGAGACACCTATATTCATCAAAAATTGGTGTCTGGTGCTCTTTGTCCCGCATTTCAGTGTAATGAAGCAATCTGTCACACGTCTAATGAGACAATATCGTTTCTCATAGACCTTTTTTGATGACATTTCGAAAGGGATAGAAAAGTCCTTTATGGCCTCGGATTTATTTCTATGACGTCCCATAAAAGCATATGTATATGTGAGCAATCCACGTTCCGTTCATAAACTTAAAAAAGATTGAAAATTAAATTAAAGACATTATTTATACATTAAAAAAGAGGTCTCGAATTTAGGAAAATGTATTCATGGATGCAATAAAGAAAAAAATGCCACAATTTGGTTATATAAAGTGGACGTGTTCAAAACTTTGTCGTTGTTTCGCAGAATATTTCCTTTTTCAAATTAGTTCATATTTTTAATTTCCTTAATTTTACTGTTTCTATAACAAAATATTTTTGCCCGGATTGTTTGATTTTTCGATCAACCTTTATAATTGAAGTTAAATAAGTTTTAACATACACATAGTTTTTATTATCTATTTAATTTTTTAACAATCTTTCCATTTTAACAATTTTGCTTGTTTTCAATTCGATTAGGTTTTTATCTTTATCAAACGAAAGTTGTTAATGTTTATATCAATTGCTAAGCAGGGTGATATAAACAATTATAATTTAATGTGATTCTGCTGAGTGACAATCTCTTTAAAAATACTTTTTTTGAAGTATAAGTTTTAAATATTAAGATTCTATCTACTTTCAGATATGAACTACGAGAAGATCGCAAACGAGAAACGGCTCGAAACACTGGTCAAATCGACAGCATCAAGCGAGACATAATCCGCTCTCTGAGCGGCAGTCAAATGTTAGGACCAGCTACTCCCTCGCCACCCCCTACAGATCATCGAATGGCAGTTCGCAGTGTCGAAGACGTCACTGGTGACCATGAGCACCGAGAAAGGATCTTCGTGCCAACTTTGGCGTTGTCCAATCATGATATAGATCTCATTCGAAAAGAAGTGGTCATTGGAGTGCAGAAAGAACTCAAAGCCCTTCTGAAAGAATTGCAACCACAAACTGTTCAAGTTGTCCATCCTCCACCCCATGTGATACAACCTCATCCTCAACCTACTTTAAGGTTACACCCGAATTTACCACCAGCTGTTCCAGACCTTGCGTCCGATCTCTACCAGACTCATCTTTTTTTTACCCAGCTTTAAACAAATCTCGCTTGTAGTCTCTTCTGGTCCACCTGACTTGATTATTATCAAAAATATTCATTCAATTCTTCAATTAGAAATTCGCATTCATGAATTGCACTCTTTAAAAACAAAATCAGTTTTTTGAACAATTTTATTTTACGTTTTATCATACTATTAGATATAAAGAAAATTTCATTTGAACAGTTCCTAAAATTTAATACATTGAATTTTCGGAAAAAAGATTAACATTTTTATTGGAATCAAAGAAGTTCATTTAGCTCATGAGACAATTAAATGAAAATTGCTTTTCAAATCCTCCTATACTTTGTAAAATTGATCATTTTTATTTTAATTCCAGGAAATTTTTTATTTCTAATTTGCTACATGATATTTTTTATTCAAACACGAATATTATAATTTTTACGTCAACTTTCTTTCAACAAGATGCATTCTAACATTTTGAAAAGTAAACGAAAATACAAATGAGCTTTCCCATTTTTTAGAAAGTCAATCTGTCTGATGTTCAGAAAAATATTGATACTTTTGGTTTCCTTAAAAATATATACTATTTTGCTATTGATTTATCTAGAAATAAGGACCAACAAACCGAAGATGAATTTCCTAAATATTTTCGTCGAGTCGCACCTAATGTTTATGTAGTCTAGAGTGCTAGGAAGAGAATTTCCTATCTTGGCATTACCATTAGTTTGCCTTAGAATTTAGTAATAAATTGGTTTCTCGTAAATTTTTAGCATTATTGACAAAACATTGCAATGAACTTCGTCGATGTATTTAAAAATATTTGGTTTCGTAGAATCTGAGAAACAAATGTAAAAACAACAAAAATTATGTCCAAATAAAATCGTGTTACTATGTTAATTAAGGGTGTCCAACCTTTTGACTTCCTTGACCACATGTGAAAGAGAAAAATTTTTCTCTGCTTCCCTCATAAAATGTAACAATTTTCATGATAATTCAGTTTTATATATATATATATATTTCTGTATATTTTAGTTTTATATATCCATTTTGTGTTCGAACTTTTTTTGAGACGATGAGAAACAAGTACAATAATTACAAATATAAAATAAATACAAACAGGGATAATAAGTAAGCAATTGTATCCTTTATTTTTATCATTAAAATTATTAGATAAAAAGAGCAAGTTATCATAATAAAACAAAAATACTTCAATCACTTTTAATGGAATAAAAAAAAACTGAAATATTGATGACAGTTAACCACAAATACGTTATAGTATTTAATGTTATTTATTAATGTTATAATGTGCTCATAAGGCATCATATTCTGTTTAATTAACTTGTGAAATTTCACCAACAGAGCATATAAATAAAGATTCAAAAGCTTAGAACCAGAGTAATCTATGGGTCCGAGAAATATGTGGTTTGTACATTAATATTTAGTCGCATAGAATTTTATATGGCGTTAAAAACAAAAACAATTCAACAACTCGACAAAAAAGGACGACGATGAATAAAATACTATACTGTGTTAATTCTAAAGGATCCTACTGTTATTATCATTATGCATATTATCATTATGCATATAAATTTGCATATTATCTGTATAAGGAATGGATCGGTGTTATAAAAACAATGCTTGGAGCCAATGTTCTATTGAGAAGTGCGCATCAATAACCTCGTTCTCAACCCTGTGATTTGCGCTTGTTGACATATTTCAAATACCATTTCTATAAAGAAATTCTTTACTCCTCATGAGCGCTGAATCTGTCATTCCCGTTGATATGCTCTTTTACAATTTTGCTCGGTACTATTGGAATGTGATGATGGACACATTGAGCTTTATTGTTGATATTTTGAATTAATTTTTTTAACCTTTTCTGTTACTTGATGATGTCTGCAAACCGTTTCTCTCCGAAACACAGCCCTTTTTATCGCGTTTTATATTCGCTCCAAACTTCTGATACGATTGATATTTTAAAATATCTTTAAAGAAGAAAGCATATTCGAAAGACATCTTTTATAATTTTTCTTTTAATAAAAAAAATAATACTTTTAATACTTAGAACTCGGAAAATGTGTTTCTACAAGGCTGTATGAATTTCAAAAGAAAAAAAGAAGAAAAAAAAGATTAAGTAAGTAAGTTAATGTTGTGAGGAAGTTTGCGATTATTTAAATTCATTCGTGTCAGGGGTTGGACATCCCTGATGTAATTTATTGAAACATAAGTTTCCCTATACTGCAAAATTTGTATTTCTTACTGCACATGTCAAAACTCTATGTTTGAGTGTTCCTTCACTACTTCCCATAATGTAAACGCAGCTGTCTTAGTGTGGCACAAATTTAGTGAAATATGAAAATTACTTTTTCAAGTCTTTCTGCTGTTCAAAAATGAAGAATACGATGTTTGGAGACGAGTTCCCTAAAAATTCAATGAATAGAAACTTAGTGGAATTCTATGTTTCTCATGGATGGGTTTGTGGGCCGTTTCTCATGTCAAGAACTTTAATTTTTCTGTCTATGTAGACAAGTTCATTCAGATGTGCTACGGTTTTAGCCTGTTGATAGTGAACAAACAACCAGATTGAACTTATTCGGTAAAGTGTACACTGCCTTCAGTGAACGTGTCACAGCAACTTCTCATTATTCGCATTTTATCACATTTCCAACACATGTGCAAGATTGGACCTGGTCTTAACTCTTAGAAATCTTTGCTGCCTGTGTATCCTGTTTGTCGGTAGAATAAAGATTGTTACTTGCAGAAGATGGATGGTGGCACATAGCCAATTTTCTCAGAACAAATTTTATAGAATGGGGAAACTTATACAACCCACATAGTCAATAACGTAATTCAATGTCAAATGCTCTACTTTATCAACTTCAATTATCTAAATTGACTAACTTTATTCATGTAATGAATTGAAATTATGTAAAAATTCAAGGAATGATGTTTTTAATAAATTTTAATATTAATGTAAATTCGCTCTAAGGTTTCAATCAAAATACTTGATAATCATGCTCAATACAAGCAGAATTAGTTGATCCTAATTATTTGGAACAATAATTCGTTTTCGAAATCTTTGTTCAATGGTCTTCGGAAAATATTAATTTATAATATTTTATTAGAAAATATTAAATGTAATCTTTCTAAACTAGGAATTTATATTGAAATTTAACTTTTGATCAAATAAATATCAGATTTTTAATAGTAAATCGTATATCTGTTCCATAATAGTTTTTAAACATAATAATAATACAAATAAAGTAGTGATAATTATTGTGTATTCCATTAGTGTACTTCTGTCTTCGTAGAAAGTACGATTCATGCATTCAAAATGTCTTTTAGACAGAATCTTGAAAGTATTTGTCTAAGCAATAATTCTGAAAATAAATCCGTTTGTAAATAATATGTTATCCTCTTATGTAGTCACAAGTTTCTTTTGATGTAATAGCGATTGGGTGCTTCAGTAGAATTACATCCCATATAATAGGTATACAATATCTGTAATCTCTATGATTTTAGAGAAATTTGTTAAACAGGTTTTGGGAGTAAAACTCTGATAGATTGCATAACACGTCTTTCATAAAATGTAAATGCTAAATTCCTATATATTAAAATAAGAAAAATATGCATATGTAATATGTAGAATATTATTTTCTACATTACTCAGGTGAAACCCCAGTCATTATCATCTTTGTTTTACGCTAAAGCATATTTTGTTCCCTACATGAAAATAGTAACTGCTCTTTTATTATTAGAGCTCAATAAACCGAAGTTCCAGATATTCAAATTACTTGATGTACGTATAATTACAGCCTTTTATAATGTACATTTAGTTCAATTCCTATATTTATTTTGAGCGCTGATATTTTGTAAGTCATTGTTGTATCCTCCCTTGCCTGACACACTGAGGTTTTGATTGCAGTGTCAGATTATTCATCTGATTCAATAATGCCATTGAGCAGAAAACTAAACAATATTTCGATATCTCAAAGTATATGTGTAAATAGAGCTATAGATATCGTTATTTTTGTTGGATTAACTCTTATAGCTTTTTATTTTTTTATAGAATGTACAAGAAAATTTACAAATGAAATTAATTGTTGCACACCTCATCATTAATTTTCATTGTTTTATGTACAACAGATTTTCAATAATACCTGTTATATAGAGTGTTCAGAAAGTATATATTCTACTGAATGTGTGTACTACAGAAATCTAGTGCACCACATATTCGAGAGCAAATAAGAGTATTCATTTATACCATAGCCACCTCCCCTCGTGGGATGTCAGACGTTATGCCCAATTCGTGGATTATGCGAGAAGGTAAATATTTTTCAATGATTGAAGATCCGCCAATAGAATTTCCTAGAACCTTGCAAACTTTTATGGTATAAAGCACTAAACTATCGATGTATTCAAAGCATTTACTGGGATCATAAGGCAACAAAATTTCAAATAAAGTTATTTGAATACTACTAGTTTGCGCTGTTATTTCTTTTCTTGCCTTGTTATCTTAATAAGTATTATGGACATTCAGATTGTATATACTTTTCGGGACACCCTGTATTTTGCATCTAATTTATCATTTTTCTACTTGTATAATTTCCTTAAAGTCAAGTTCTATTCTTTCTTCTGATCCAATGAGATCTACGAAAACTCCGTCTGCTTGGTTCCATTATCAGTAATATCAAACAAGCTGTAGTATCATTTCAATTTGAATTTTGTCAGATATCCTTACTGTTTCAAATTACTCTTTAATTGAACACTGATATCAAGAATGCTAAATAGTGTCCTTTTTATAAATTGCCAGGAATCTTTTCATAATTTATTTCTAATGCAACATTTTTCAAATAATTAGTAATGGGTGAATATTGTAAGTTTAAGAAATAACATAAAAAAAATCGTATATATAATTAAAGTTGATGTAATACTTCGTAATAGATTTTATAGAGCTATTTGAAAATTAATTTTCTAGAATTTTCTTCAATAAACATATTAAGGAATTTCAATGATTAATGAGATGAGTGTAAAATGCCTTTAAAGATTGTTGAATTATTTTTTATTTGAATTCATTTCATTAATCATCAAAAACGACTTTATAAAGATTTAGTTTTAACTTACTGTTTCTTCTTGTGTTCACACAATTATTTGAATTTAATCAAGATCTTTTTGTTTCAATAATTTAACAAATTTGTGCAAATATAAGCAATTTTTATAGTTAAAAAACATACATTTTATTAAGACTTTTTACTTGTCTTAATATTTACCAACATAAATTTTATAAAATAAATCATTTCAGAATTGAGGGGATATATTTTTTTCAATTATTAAAATATTACTGAACTTCATTAGTTAAATAAAATTAAGTTTCTCATTTGAAAAGAGAAACTGAAGTTATTAATCTTTAATTAATTAAGTTATTAATCTTAAGTTATTAGTCATCATTTATTAATTAATTTAATAAATAAAATAATTTTATTCTATAAAATTTTTCAAAAATGACGTTTACAACAAGCTCATTTCTTAAAAAGAGATACAATTCCCCCTTTACATTCTAAACCAATTGTTGAAATTTGATTTGACAATTGGATGAATCAGATCAAAGAAATTTGGTAAAATATCATATATTTATATTAAACTTTATTTAAAAATAATAACAACTATAATTTAAATGTAAGCTTTGATAAATTACATGAACAGGAATTTGTTTAAAAATTATTCGCTTCTTTTATATATCAACGATCAAATACTCCAGACTTTTAAAATATAAAATTGCATACCTTTTATTCGCTAGAATTGTAATACGATTTAAATGAATTGCGAAAGATGCAAAATTTTGAATTAAAGTGTTGAAATTCATAATATAGTGAGCAAAAAAGAACATAAAATACCTCCAACATATCTTATTTTCAGCAAATGGTTTTATAACAATTGATGACTGTCAATGCTTAACACTGTCAATAATAATAATGAATTGGCTATGGAATTGTTTTTTTTCTTTGATAAAAAAGCATCAGAAATTTATCATAATACAATGCGTTTTTATAATAAAAGTTTTTGAAAAAATTTAATTTTGGCTAAAATTTAAAAGTTAAATTTGAAATCTTTTGAAAATCAATAAGTAAAACAGAATCTCATTTACTATTTTCAATATTTAAGTTATTTTTGTTTTGAAATTTTTCTTTCGTATTACTAAGTATAATTTGAGCTTAAAACTTCGTTGTTTTTCATTACTGGCATTAAATGTCCATTGTCTTTGAATGTTTTGACAAAGTTTCTTTGAATTTTGAAGGCGTCTTCACTGTCGTCAGTGTACCTTCTATTGAAAACATGTACAACCTAGAATATCGTATGTATTGTAGTAAGTTCACTAATTCTCTACCTGTCATTAGTATTCTGTGAATTTGTCAGTTATATGTTTGTGAGATATTGTGTGAAGAAAATAAACGTTGTCTCAAATTACTGTGTCTCTTGAAGTTCTGCTTTTTTAATATCTACTAGTATATCTATATATTTAATGTTGGCTGTCATTTAAAGGAAACACTTCTTCGTAAAACTGGGAGATTATGTATGTAGAAAGTGGACTCTGATTACTTCTCTTAATTAGATAAACTCGTATCTTGTTTGTACTAGAATATATAACATTTTTCTTTTTGTTAAAAAATAGTGAACTGATTTAATATTCGCCTAATTTACAGTTATCAATTCATGCAAGGTATTATAATAGGTACACATTTTAATTACTTAATATATTTCAACTGAAAATTCAACATTTATTTGTTTATTAATATGCTGTAACACAACAAATAAAAATGACTCTAGACAACCACGAAAATATCTGCTTTTTTGTATTTCTCTTGTGATGCAACTATAAAGGCTTTATAAGAATTTGCAACCAGAAAGCAACAATATTTTCTCTTCATAGAATAGAATATATCAATATTTGACCTACACACTACTTCAGTATAAAATAATTTTGAAAAGATCCCACATATAACACACGAAATATCACTCTTAACATCGGATCTCGACATCAGACGTTATTCTATGTGTTGCAATTAATCCATGATACAATTTAGAATCATAACAATAAATCTATCATAGACTGCTGAAAACAATTAGGGTATATTGTGGTTTCGAATATAAAATCCAGAAGAGGGAATGATTGACACATGATCCTTAGATAGGTTAAGCTATGAGAAAAGAAAAATACATCCAGAGCAAATATAGTTAAATTTTATGCTCACAGCTAAAAATTTTCATATTATACATGCCACAAAAACGAATCAAAATGGGATTTCTCATGAAAATCACAAACTTCTGAGTCATTTTACTGTATTTGGATAGAGTGTTCGCTCAAAAATATATTATCTAGATGAGGTATTGTTGCATACCTACAACTATGTCCTAGCTTTCAGCATGTATTTCCAGCATACAAAATTCGAATACATTTGCCGCTAAATCAATTATTCGCCTTTACAGCTTCAAAGAATTCGACGCACGACTTTCATAACCCATGTAGACAGATTGCATTCCATTCTCTATTGGGGATATTTGATGTTACAAACAAAATCTGCATATTTCAAAGTTTGATTCATTTTTATTAAAAATATCGCTATAATGTTAATTCATATCAAACTTAAGTGTTTAAACTGTATATAATACATTATTATATACGTTCAAAAATAATGGATTCAAGTTATCCTAAGCCTTAACATTCATTGTTAGTTTTCTTCAGAATCCTATGCTTTTATATTTCACAAAATTACTAAAATAAAAAAATGGTATTTAATAAAGATTATAGTATTTTTTGATTTATAAACTGTATTCAATGAAGACGAAATTATTTTTATATGACAAAAAAGTAAGGAAAGTGCGATAATATCCTTCAGGGCATTTCTTCATGGTAATTCATTCTGTTTTACAAAACAAAGCTCAAAAGAGCATCATATTGTGAAACAATGAATTCAATTGATTGGTAAAAAATTTCTGAAACATCGAATTGAATTGAATTGAAAAAAACCATTTGTGAAAATATGCTTTTCATGCCTCCAATTGCAAAAATGTTTCAAATGGGTATGGTATATTTATATACCATGTGTGGTATTTTTATGTTTAAAAATTCAATATTGGGAAAGTAAAAAAAAAATCTAAATTTTTATATAGTCTCCGGTCCCTAGAGTTATATTTAGTAAAAAATGTAAACTTAACATAACACAAAAAGATTTACTTCTGTGGGACAAAAATGGATCGAGATATTGAATGTTGAGATTTTTTTTGGCCTACAGTGTAGGCTCGATTATAAAATGAATTCCAACAATTCGAAATTCAAATCCCCATTTAACGACTTCCCTGACCAAAATGGATGGGTGCATCTATTGTAAAGTGGATATTCGCGAAAGTTGTAAACCACCGTTGAATTATGTAGATTCGATGCACTGAAAGTGAAAAATGAGCCACAAAAAGTTCACATAATTAAATTAAAGGGTTCACATGTATTTTATAAACACCATGTGTCGTACGTACAAGATGCTGCAGACAGTTGTAACAAAAATATATAAAGTGTTGAGAATCTTTTGGATCACAAAATGTTCCTCTCTAGGGGCAATGCATAAGTGCGCTCGGTACGACAGGTTTCGGATTCGAATCCCGGTGATGCCATGGATGTTTGTAGTGGTTCGTAATCCACTTTAAGCCATAGCTCATATGACTGTTGAGCGTTGATGTAGAGCTGACAACCCTACCCCGTAAAAAGAAAAACATCTCGAAATCTACTAATAAGTAGACGGCCCACAATGGGCTGTTGCGCCAATGATGATGATGGAGCATAGCTGGTGTAACTCTACGATATGATATGCTGCTTCATATCATACACGCACACACATATAGGCGTACACATGCAACATATAGGTTCACTACATAGATGTATTATAGTAGTACGTAAACGTACGTACATAGAGCGTAAAAGAATATACTCTAACACCGTAAAGACTAGATAGTCTTCACATAAGATTTTTGTTTACCCAGCTTTAGTGAAGTAATCAAGTAGCGTTAAAAAGTCAAGATTGGTAAATCAAAAGTTATTAAAGCATCAAGAAATTCTTGAAAATATCGACGAACCAAAGCGTTTGTAGACCTTTGTATAATATTTTAGTATAAAATGTATATTAATTAAAAATCGATCATAGGTTTGTATGAATTAAATTATTTACTATGTATTATAATCCTGTTGGTTGTTTAAATTCGTATTTAAAGAAGTTAATTACTGGAATTGTCGGAACAAACAAAAATGTCTCCTTCAAGATATTAACATCCCAGTGTGTAGAAAAGGGTCGTTCTTCTTACTTTCTCACTTTTCTTACTTAATTATACGTCATTTTTTCTTAATTCATATTGAAGGTTTCTCTATTTCTAACTAATTTATATTTTATATAAAGTATTATTTACTCATATTTTATAGAACGATGTCTATAACGGCATGTAAGCGTCAAGTGAATTAAAAACACGAAAAAGTTTAAAGAAAAAATGACATGATTTAGAAAAGGAATCGTATCTATATCTATCCTAAAACAAGGAATTCATTGTTTTTCTTTTGTATTTTCTTAAAATATCATCCAACTTGCAGATTCAGTTTTTTTTCACTGGATTCATTCTATTTTATAGGATAAGTAACTAAAAAGGACTTCTGGTTAATTATTTTTGAAGTAAATAAGAACAGTCATTTTTATTATTAAATTTAACTTTTAAACATTTCACTCAAATTTATAAAAATGAACGAAAATTGAATTTTTAAATGTTTTGTGCATTCGTTACATAGTATTGCAATAACATTTTTCTTTTCACCCTATTCCCCTGTGATCCATACAAAAAAGACCGGGTTCGAAATAATTCTTTTTAGTTCAATAAAACTTGTGATGTGCAGGTTGTTGAACACATTTAAATACAGAATAATTACAGATTCTTGGAACTTCAGTGGCCGAAAAGTGCAGGGGGTTACACTAACTGTACTTCCTCTCCTAGTGCACCAAGATGCAAGGAATATGACAGGCGGGTTGAAAAGTTCATAGGCTGACTAGAGGGCGCTACTGGTATTAAATCCACATGATTTTTAGTTAGCCCTAACCTTCAAAAGACACGTCTATAAATTTGACAGCTGTTGCACTATTAGTATGTGAGTTATAGCATTTTTAGGGAAGCAACCTTTGTTAGTTTGAAAAAATGGATAAAATGAAATTTCGTGTGTTAATAAAGCATTGCTTTTTGGAGAAAAAATACTATTGAAGCCAAGTCTTGGCTTGATAAACCGTATTCGGACTTTGCATCAGGGAAATCAACCATAGAGAAGTGGTTTGTTAAATTTGAGCACCGAGGACTATACACGCAGTGGACGCCCCAAAGAGGCTGTTACCGGCGAAAACATCAAAAAAGTCCACAAAATAATTTCTGATAACCGCAAAGTGAAGTTGATTGAAATAGCTGAGACCCTAAAGATATCAAAGGAACGTTTGGACATATCGTGAAGGAATATTTGGACATGCGAAAGCTCTGTTCAAAGTGGGTGCCGCGCGAGCTCACAATCGACCCAAAACAACAACTAATTGATGATTCTAAGCAATGTTTGGAGCTGTTCAATCGTAATAAACCCGAATTTTTGCGTCGATATGTGACAATGGATGAAACATGGCTCCATCATTTCACACCGGAGTCCAATCGACAGTCAGCCGAGTGAACTGCACGTGATGAACACTAAAAATGCTATAACTTCATTAAAAATGCTATAACTCACATACTAATAGTGCAACAGCTGTCAAATTTATATACGTGTCTTTTGAAGGTTAGGGTGGACTAAAAATTATATGGATCTAATACTAGTTGCGCCATCTATGTGTCAGCCTTTCACCCCACCTGTTATTTCCCATCGGCACTAGAAACTAACACAGCGGAAGCGCTTCTCGTGTGAGCGTCTCGAGACCCTTACTCCTGAACGCCGCGCCAATGTGTTGGAGGAAGCAGGATTACGAAATTATAAAAGAAGAAATAAATTGGATGTTATCTATGTTTGTATCCATATTTGGGGATCCTAATTCGTACTTAAGATCCTTGTTTATTGCTTCATTTTCATTCATTTCATTTTTTTTTCCATAAATGATTTAATATTTTTGTATTTAATGTCTGATTTTCATTTATTTTCTGTTAAAAATTCTAATATGAATGATCAAGTGCTTTTTGCGTACATTATTGACCTTATTGGGTCGAGATATAAAAGAATCAATTGCGATAAAATTACAAAAGTTTTCAAATAATTTCCCTTTTTTTTTCTCTCTCTTTTTTTTACAACAAAACTCGCTTTATTATGTACATTACTATTTTCTTTCCTAATTCGATGTAATGTATTTATTTTTTTAATGTCTGATATATTTTTTTTCTAGTAGAAAATCTTAAATGGATCTTAAAGTGCTTTTTATATACATTTATTAAAGCAGGCAACTCCGCGACTGGTCGCTCTGTATGTAAAGCAAGATTTTTTATTTGTGTTTGAATTTCTTATAACTTAAAAATAATATTTATATATTGGGATATTTATTTTTTATTGAGTCTATTATTTTTTATCTGTTACCTAACCAAATATCAGATGAGCATTTATTAATTTATTTTTAATTAAAAAAATTTTTTTTAGATTGTAAAATCGTACTTTTAAACTGTTAATTTGAAAAAATTGAAGTCTTTACCCTTTTAAAATATATTTTAAGACTAACAGTGTCATTTTTCCATTCAAAATATTGTGTTAGATAAATCACATAAAAAGGACCAACAGTACAATGCTACCAGTTTACACCCTGTGTAATACTAATGTCCCTCCCTTCGAAAGTGAGTTCGAATGAAGCTATGAATTTTTGGTACTCTTTTTATTCCGCTTCAAACTATCGAGGAGATATTCTTTGTTAATTTTATGCCAATCCTTTTCTTTTCTTCATATTTTCCGCTAAATATTGGGAGTTTTCTGTAGTATTCATAATTTTATCAATACAGTCTGATGACTGAAAAGACATTTTATAATTTATTAGAAAGCTTTCAACTTAAAAGAAACTCCTAAATAATAGTTTTAATAACTCTGGATTTGAAATAAAAATACTTGTCAATGTACAAATATCAACATTCTAATAGATAATTCTGCTTATTCAATTGCCAAATGCATATTACATGGCCAAGAGAGCCTTCAGTTTATGTAAGGATATATCTTGGCGATGTATTGCAACTATTAATGAAGGATCTATTGCCAAGAGTGTTTCAACAAGAGGCAAACCGTTGCATCATGCGACTGACCATCGACTTAAGTGCTCTTCCCCTAACCCTAAGCTTTCTAAACAGATGTTGACCAATCAAATAAAACCTTTTAAGAAACCCTTTGGGAAATGATAGGCGATCGATATCTTAGGTTTCATCACTTCGGATGTCAAGTTTGCGTCAGACAACACCTGTTGGGTTCACTTTGAATTCAAAGGCCAGTCGAGCGTTACTGTTAACTATGGAATATTTTGAAAGAGACACTTGTTTGGATTCTTTAAGTGATAAATCGTTTTTAGAAATTCCATAAATAGCAATTTGTTATATTTTTTTGGCCGAAGTGCATTGTAAACTAGGTTTATTAAATAACTGAATGCCATAAATTACTTTTTGAAGGATGATTTTGAAATTACCTCAAGTTGGATTATTTCAGTATCTATGACGCTTTTGTGATGTAAACAAAAAACATGCTTTTAAACATACACATAATTTTGGCTGCAACATTCATATTAAGGTGAGTTTTTATGGTTAATTATTTGTAATCAGTTGTATAAGCGTTTTTAAACTAAGCCATGTTCATACAACTTTAATTATTGAACTACCATGCTTTCACCAAATAACTAGAGTAAAATAATTAATTTGTTAAATTTCCTGCTAACTTTATCAAAGGATGGTCTATTTTAATATTTCATTCCTTGTTAATACATTTATCAAACTACTGAAAGAGTTTATAAATATTACGTGGATTTCTGAATGTTTTATTTATTTTATTAATTCTTTTCTTTTGGGTTTATCTAATAAGAATTCATTTTCCTTGATCTAGACAAAATCTAAAGTAATTTCATACTACTTAATCAACAATATGAAATTAAAATTGTTGCTATTTTATTTTATCATCAATCCAAAAATTATGTAAACGCAATAAAAATTTTCATATTAATACTTAACTTTTTTTATCCAGACCATCAAAATTAATAATCTCTTCTTTTATTTCTTCTTTCTTCTCTTCTTTTATTTCTTGAATCTCTCTCAGCTCTCCTTTTTACTATGCTAACATTTTGTTTCTTTACTTCAAATACGACAATTGAAATAATTATTTTATGGAAAAAAATAAAGTGTGTTGTACGAAGTAGTACATTATATATATTTATTACAAGTATTAGATTATATATATTTATCAATAGCATGATCTAAACAAATTGAACCAAAAATTCAACTAATATAAAAGTAACTTTACAAGTTACATATAGCTATAGAAAGGATTATTTTATAACCTAATAAATATTATACTTTCAAAAAGATTTATTCAATAACTATCCGTTCACAGTAACTGCACATACTTTTTTATTTATACACACTGTTCATTTCGAATTTCAATAAAAAGATTTTTCATATTTTCTTTCTATTCTTTATTTTTTTAAATTAATTTTTTACATTAAAATTTCAGTTGAACAACAAAAAAAAAAAAATATTGCAGAATTTGAAGTATTAAATTCTTTTTTAGGTATCTCGATTTGACCACTTATAGCAATCTGGACAGCTGTCAAACAATCTAAAAATTAAATAATAAATAGTTTAATCAAAACTAATCTTCGATTCAGTGAATTTTATTGGAATGAAGTTCATTCGTATAAAATCATCTAAATTCACGAATGTTTAAATTACTATAAGTGTTACATGATCGATGAAAATATATAAAGGAAAACTTTTTAGTATAATGCAATAAATTACACAGGGTCACGTATAAATGTATCATAAATCATTAAGCAACCTCAATTCTTTCAGCTGTGATTTGATATTCCTCTCATAATATAACCTATTAACTAAATCATGTTACATATCATAATAATTACGGATTAATACATGTAAAACCATGCAAACAGAAGTTCCTTTAAACTGCAATCTTAGAAATATCTGATTCAAAAAGCTTCTGGACTTAGCTCTCAAAATATCGCGAAATCTGTTTATCGGAAAAGCATCTAGACTATGGTGCTGTAAATAATATGTTATAGGATATGAAGAAAGAAAAAGTATAAAATAAGAATTGTACGAAACGTAATTTTTTCTGAAAAAAAGAAGATTGAAAATGAAAATATGCAATAACTTTAAAGAAATATTTTTTATAAATCCGTTTTTCAAAACAATAAAAAATGTTTTAAAAAAAGTCCCTTTTTATTGAAAAATCAGTTATGTCCAAGAAAGTTTTCAGCGTTTAAACTAATTGATTAAATGAAAAATTGTACTTTTTCAGAATTTGACTTTCAAATTAGAATGCCGTGTAATAAAATGGCGTACAGTGAGAAATCAGGGGGATTATCAGAAAATATATGCATATATTAACTTATACAACTGTATTTATATCGTCATTTTAAATGACAATGTACATGCAGCTGCTCAATTTCGTAAATTTGGATAGGAGAGGTTTTGAAATGTCCCTAGGTTGCTCGTAGTATCTCCAAGAGGTATGCGATTTCACATCACATATTGGCCTGCGAGTTAGGAAATTAATAGCAGCTGCAATTCGCTTCAGTTCTTGCAAGTTAGAAGCAACCTTTCACAAAATTCCACTTGAAAAATCCTGATGGAGTTAGATCTATAAAGAATCTACTTAGCTTTCATATACTTACCAATACACTGCATAAAATCGAATATTTTATCTAAGAACTAATGACTATCTAAGACAGTTGACTATAATGACATTCTAAGAACTATCTAAGAATTAATTAAGTAATTAATTTTTTAAATAATGTTATTTAATTTTAATATTAATTTCGGGATTTTAATGAACCAAATTATGAGCTTTAATAAAATTGTATTTTTTTCCATTTAAGTATTTATTTTAAAAATTGTTATTAAGTAACTCTAAGTAAAATACAAAGAATATCACCCTTAAGTTGTTATTTTATGTTTTTACTCATCTTGATTTTGCATTCTTAATGCTGCATTATAGATGATTTAGAATTTTTTTTTCATTAAATTTTTCAACTAAATTTAGCCTGTCCAGTGGTAAAGAGCGCCTTCACTTGTGGGGTCTTTTGCAGTCGCTGCTTTCAGAAACCAATGAAATACAATGACGATAGCTCCAACATGTCTAAAGTATTTCGCATCGACACTCTATTTGCCTGGGGAAAGTATTCCAGGTTTTCTACGACTACACGCAAATGAGGGTCCTATACTAATTGAAACACACAATCCTCCAGTTTATAAAAATCTAAAACAATATTTAATCACCAATTGATTTGATATCAAAGAAAAGAGGTTGTCCAACAGAGTCAGTAACAGAAACTGCTTTCAAAAACGCACTACTGTCGCGTGCATAAGCGTCTCATTTCGACAAACAGAGAGTTTTCCAGGTTTTCATTCATAAAACATGCAAATGCAAGGCAGCTACTAAAAACTGTCGCAGAAGATAATGTCATCCCTTCATTCTCTGTTGTTTCTGTACAACAAATGCGAAACACGAGAAATCCACAAAAATAATTCAATAGTTGTCATTCAATTATTTAGTTTAAGAACATAAAAATTGCTGTCATTTTTCTTAAATCTATCTCACATCCAATACTACACGTGATCTTGACGGGGTATCTTTGTGGAAGCATATTCAAACCTTTGCTGCTAATCGGCAATTACCACTGAGCTAGGTATTTTGAAGGTTTTAATAATTGATTATTTTAAGGGTTGTTGTACTTTAATAATTAGTATTCGAAATTTAGATTTTTTTTCTTTCTGTAGCTTTTAGAAAATTCATTTGTCACACTATTTGCAAATACAGTTCATTTCTAATCATCTATTATTTAAAAAAATAATAAATATATTAAAATTTTTACAGCTTAAATAATAAGGGAAGTATTAGGAACTTAACGAACTCAATAAATTCTCGTTGGTTATCTTTATGAAATTTTTAATCATAACTTTTTTGTATGGAAGCATATAATATATTTCTTAAGAGAAATAATGAAATGAAATTTAACAAACCCATATCAAATAAAACAAAAAAGGCGATTTAACCTTTAGAAATCTCAAGATTTTTTGTTTGACATAAAAAATTTATTTAATAATTGACTTAACGAAATGAACAATTTTTGTATTTATGTTAATCTGATGATGAATCCGATTTGTTGAGGATCTTATCGATTGATATGACTTTTTCAATATCAATGAAACGGAGATGAAGCTGCATTCAAATGTGTATTTTATTCATAGAGTGTTTGAGTGTTTTTAAAATATTTTACATAAAAAGTTTTAAATTTAAAAACATTCTTTTTGTGTTTGAAAACATTTCATTTAAGTATAAAAACCTTTCACAATGTTTCATATCTCTTTTAAAATCAGAACTTTCCTTATATTTCATGTTTGGTTTCTTTATATAACTTTCTAAGTTTTATGTTTCTTTCTTTTGCTATTATATGTTTTCTAAAAATTACTTAATATATATATATATATATATATATATATATGCTCAAAATTACGTTGTGTATATGTTCAAACAATGAAAAATATCAATTAAAAACATTTTATAAATGTGCATTTCATGAAAGTAGCCTGCAAAGATAAACCAGCTAAAGTAAAAGATTTTTAAAATAATTTTCAGACTTATAATTTAAATCTCAATTTTAAAAATTAAAAATCTTGCTTGTAAATAAAAAAAATACTTGCAAATATTTTACTAACGAAGTTTTTCAATATGCACCCAATAAAAAATTTTAGTACCCGATCATTAGTATTTCAAACAATGTATGAAAGTATATTAACGAGTTTTTTAATGAATTTACTGCTGATTGAAGAGAAAAATATTGCTTTTATCTAAAACTAAATAAGTCCATAATAATGTTCTTTATATTATATTTAAATATACAAAAATCTCTGTGTTCAATTGTTATGCACAATAGTGTGTTTCATAGGTCCATCCAAATTGCCGCCACATGTATGGAAGACTGCAAAGATAATTCGAAAAGCCTCCATCAAAAGCTTATAAACTTCAATCCCTCCTCCTTTTTCTACATCAGAAGGTTTAAGCTATAAGAAACGTGAGTATGATTCGTCTTTTAATTCCGTAATTTCTTATTACATTTCACCCCATTCATATTATATATTGCAAGTTGATTTGGGAAATGTTGCAAAAAATGTCACAAAATCTAAATACATGCAATAAAATAACATGCAAGTTAAATGTCATTGTTGTTAAAATATTGGTCTTAATAAAATCAATGTGCTTTTTATGGTATAAAATTTGATAACTCTTATATCAATTATTTGTTAAGTTTACAACAAAAATATATAGTGGTTCACAAAATTGGGATTCACTCCCAAACCGTCATTTCAAATTCTCTGCTATTGCATATCTAAAAAAATATTATTAAATGTATGTTTATGGTTAATATTCATAGGAACGATTAAATATATACTGAAAACTGTATTATGCTAAAAACAAAACATAGAAGTATATATTAGTTTAATAAGGATAACTTCTAATGTCACAGTTACAAGTTTCAAAAACACAAAAATTGAGTAAACACTTCATAAAAAAATCTATATGGCAACCATTATTTATTTTTTAAGCAAATCAATATAATATATTTTTCACTTTAAGTTACCCATCTAATTTTCAAGTGAAAATCCAATTTTTTGGTTATCGTGATAAAAAAGAAAAGAAGATTCACGCAAAAGTAAAAGTGTTATTACAGGAGATTGTCAAAAGAAGTAAATCTTTTCCAGAAATTGCAAATAAAATTGAAAGCCCCTGGGATGGGATTAATTCAGTTTTTTAAAATATTAGGGTCAAATTTGTAAATAAACCTGGAAGAAAAAATAATCGTTATCACGATCAAGAAAAGAATCATTCGAATAATTACCAAACATCCTAAGGTGAATCCTACAAGATTTGCAACTCTAAAATAATAAAAAAATGTGTTTCGGTAAAATAATTCGAAAGCAAATAATAACGGTCCAGTTGCCAAAAAAATCTACATTTCTAAAGAGCAATTAAATGAAAATGATCGCATTTGCTAACTTGAGTGTGTCTTAATCTTAGTAAGTTCAGTATTTTTTATATTGACGGTCACTATTATGTTTGGAGAAACTCTAAGCTCCAAACATACACTTTATTGTCATGCATGCAGATGGTTCTGTGTCAAGCAAGGCGTGAAAGTCTAAAAGAGAAGTGAGATACTTAGTTTTTATTGATCAAATAGACAAATGAAATGCTTGGATATGCTGAAGAATAGTTTTGAACAAAGTGTTCAAGTTTTGGTCAAGTTCTACATTTCAATAAGATAATGATGCAATTAAAAATTGCTAAATTATGATTATTGTACAATTTTAAAAGGAAATTGCACTCCATCGCTATCTCTAGCATTGCAATGTGATAGAAATCTGATTGTTCTCAGTTGAAAAATCAATTTCAAAAATACGATATTGGAGGTCATATATACGATAGGAGATAAAAACACAATACAAAAAGGGTCAAAAACATCTAACAAGGCAACGCAAATTGTTGTTAACATGTCATGCCGTACGTTCACATACACTGAATTTTCATATTAACTGTAAAAAGATATGCAATCAAATATTAATTCAAGGTTGCTTTTTTTTTTTTTCTTTCTATTAAAAAATTATACTAGATGTATGTTCAATATTGTAACTCAGAAATTTATAACTTTGAGAAAAAATTGCTCTAATAGTTATGTTTTTTAGCCTAATATATTTCTTAATATTTATTTTGTCGTTCCTATAAATGTTAACAACACATGAAATTTTAATATTATTTTTTCAGATCTTCAAAGAAAAGAAAGAATGGTGCATACTCGATTTTGGGAACCACTCTCTGAATCAGAGAGGTTCTCATGCAAACGTAAAATCCCCCTACAGAAATAAAAATAATAATTTCAATTACCGAAAACTTAATGCAAAATTTGCTCTCCTTTAGAACGCGTCACTGTTTTTATTCTAATGAGCAGAAATTTTATAGTTTGTTAAGCAATGTCTGACCACGATTTTAAAAATGCTTTTTTTTGAAGAATTTTTTGCTGGTAATTTTAAAATTTAAAATTACCTTGCCTAATTTATTCCATAAACATAATTTGATATTAAAATCAGGTGACAGGGGAAGTGAATGTAATCTATGAGAGACATCTTTACTAGCAATTTTAACTTTGGACCATAGTCCTGTAGAAAGATCCATTAGGACTCCAAGATAAATATCTAACATACTAATAAAAAGCTACAGATAAAAACTCCGAGATCTGTAAACAATCCTGGAATTTCATCAGGTATAGTAAGCAGTTCAGATAAGTTTTCTCTATTCTAGTCATTATTGATCTTTAAAACAATATTGTCCCATATCCATACTTCAGGGTAAGAGTATGGATATACATTCAGTTTTCTCTCTTCTTTATGACAATAGCTGCAAATGCAAATACAGTACGATCCAGCTATAGCATATATATGGCAGTACGATGGTCATTTATATGGTAATACAATCGTCTATAATAATTGGTACAAATACACACTGTGTGCGATCCTTTTCTGGCAATAGCGATCTTCTGTAACTCAACTTCCATTAATTAAACTGTGCACAAGATGACCGTAGAGCGACAAACCAAACCAAACCAACTTCCATTGAAAATTGGGGCCTCAGTCCGTTCATTCATCATAATGCCTCCAGGATATGTTCATCATAATGCCTGGACCACCGTAACGGTTTCTCTTATGTTAGTGAGATGAAATCATGTCCCTACTTCTCTTCCAATCAATTGGTGTTGAGAAATGATTGTGAAAAAACTCTCATCTCTAAAGAGGGCATGACTCCACAGAGAAGATGTCCAGTCTTTTTTTGTTCCTTACACTAGTCTAAACCATATCACCAATGGGCAGCTATCAACAGGATGCGGTGTCTAAGCCGGCGGCTGAATAAGCCACCTTTATAAAGGTGTCTGGTGACATGAAAGCGAGACATTTGTCATCATATTGCCGTGCGCAGATCCTGAGTACTATTGTCCGCTTGATTGATATCAATAGCTTATTGTATTCAGGGAAATATATCAGTCATCCATTGGCACTGCTTTCTTTGGCCTACTACCACAAGCAGTTTTTTCCAAACTCATGAAAGGACATTATTGTCGATTCGACACTATCGGTCTATGCTTGTTTTACTACACCCTAAACGAGCTTGCCAATCACTCTGCCATGTATAAAGTCGCCCAGATGGTTTCTTCGAGTCATATTGCACGTACGAAATCACTTAAAGTTTCAAAGAATGTTTTCAATTTCGCTTTTCGTCTTCTTTTTAGTGTAATCTTGTATTGTGCAATAGGATTACATGAGTGTTGTGACGTTCTGTTTCTGATATTTGCAAAATAAGCATCCTTCTATTGAATTGGGTATTCATTGTACTGATCCAAACAAGCCTTTTTCTACAATTGCATGGCTGTCTGTGTAAATATTCTTTAGTCGCTTTTTGTACACCAATGTATTACTAAACACATATACGAAGGACAGTCAAAAAGTTCCAGGAATTTCGTTGTAACTCCTTATTACCAAAATACAATAAATTTATTTTTTTACTTGCACTATATTTCTTACTACTGGAATTCATAACTGGCGTTGTGACTGCTGCCGAATGTTTTGAAAAAGCACAGAGGACCCAACGTTTTTTGAGACAATCGTTACTGGTGACGAGACCTGAGTGTGCGCTTACGACCCTGGGACAAAGATGCAATCATCAGAATGGCACAGAACGTCCTCTCCTCAACAAAAAGTAATCACGTCATGCCAAATCCAATACAAAAGTGATTCTGATTGCGTTTTTCAACAACGAGATGTGGTGCACCGTGAATTTGTACCAGCTGGACAAACTGTTAACTGCCGTTTGTACGGTCAAGTTTTGAAAAACTGAGGGAGGCAATCAGAAGAAAAACGTCACGCCAAATGGCAAGGGAGGCCGGTTATTGCATCATGACAATGCTCCCTCTCACACATCTAATGTTGTAAAGGCATATCTAGCAGAAAAGAACATTCCGCTCCTTCACCAGCCTTGCTACCATGAGCACCATCGGTTTTCGGGCTCTTCCCCAAGATCAAAATATGTCTCAAATGTAACCGTTTTGATATTGTAGAAGATATCAAAACCAAAGCGACGGCTGAAATTTCGTAAGATGCCACAATAGGACTTTAATCGTTGTTTCCAGCAGTGGCAGAAGCGAATGAGAAAATGTATGTGTTCTGAAGGAGCCTACTTTGAAGGCAATTAAGTAAATGCGTACCTATATTGTGGTAATAAAAGTTACAACGATATTCCGGGAACTTTTTGATTGTACATTGTATACAGATAAAATGCGTTTCTGTCTACCTAGTAAAAAGTGTATTTTAAAAAAATTCTTGATGACCGTATTTCATTGGGGAGGGAGAAGGTATCCTGCAACCCGCATTGTAATCGTATCTGCGCTATTTTGAACCACGTTATAGCAGGTCATACCATTTACATTAATCAGTAATAGAAAAGTTACTCGAAAAGGAAAATATTTCTTTTGATATGATTTGTCAAAGTCAAAACTCTACCTGTTTCATTGCGGATATTAGGAATCTTCTTTTTAAAACTCTATGAAATCTCTGAGATCAAATAATTCTTACAGTGACATTATGAACAGTAGGGCTATTTAATGTGTGGTTCAACACTGTTCTGAATGCAGGCTAGTATGGAATTGTAAATGCCTTTAATACTCACACTTTCATAACATTTTCTTTCGAAATTTTCATGCACTAATTAAATTTTTTTTTATTTCTATAAACATAAAAAATACACGAACAAATATGAATTTAACGAAGTTTTTTTTTTTTTTTTCGTTTAAATGGCAAACAAAAATTTTTTTCCATATATTTTCTCAGGTATATATTACTTTAGTGATTAGAATTTCATAAACCACTGTGTGGTTTAAAAGGGCTGTGCACGAAAAAAAAAAAAAGAGAAAAATTATCTAGCTTATTTAACATGGACTTATCTTAGATTCAATATTATTTATCCTTAATGTTTAAAAACGTACTTATTTAACAACTGTGTTCAAATTAATATATCATATGTGCACTCCAAGACAGCACTTTTTTTTTAAATGTGGCCTCAAGATATTAAAAGAGTTGGACGCCCGTGATATACATTTTTATTATTCTTTGTTTCAATATACATCGATCTATCAAAACATTAAAAACATCTGTATTTAATGCAGATTGACTTGTTTGCGAAGCGAAGCAAATTTTAGTGGTGATCTAGAAGTGATAAGTGGTGTTTAAGATCATTCTCTCAGGCACGCGTTTGGGAATCGTTGTAGCACGGCAAAAGGTAAGGATTTATCAGACTTCGCCAAGGAACAGATAATAGTTATCTCTAGGCTGCGTAAAAGCATTTTTGCAAACGGCATTTCTTATTAGCTGTTCACTATATGTAGAATTAACGTGTATCAAATGAAGTGAAATATGTAGTCAAAGACAAGGAATTGGCTTGTCATATCGACAAATGGCAATATTGAAGGAGAATGGTAAGAGTGAATTATAATTTTGTTTTTTTGTCATTGGACTGCTGAGTATTGGAAGAAGGCCACCTGAATCGATGAATCTCCTTTTGCTTTATACCATACATGGGTAAGCCTTTGCGAAAGTTCTTGAATTTTCGAGTCCCAGAAATTTTGGAACAATATTACAACATCCTATTCAAGGAATTCACAAGAATTAAGGGAACTGTTCTTATATTATTGGTTCAATATATAGCGAACAAGATACGACGTCTAGTTATGAAAGCATCAACGCCGCTTCAAGGCTGATTTACATTCAAAGTTGTACTTATCTAATCTAAGATTGCCTTATCTACTATAATATCTCGATTACTTAAACTAGAATTAACATTCAAAAGGGTTATCTGTTGATTTATAATTCTTAACAGCAATATATACACTATATCTGCTTCATGTCACAATTCTTCGAAGACTCATCATGATCTATATATATATAATACTATTATATATTACAGGTTCAATTGAAATTCAAATTTTAATGAAATTTATCTGAGAACATTATCAAGATGGCTGAAAGTATTCTATTTTACTTCATATCCGCTAAATAAGACTGTGTGCTAACGAAATAGATGAATATGATTGTGATATAATTTTACGCTACTCTTATAAAGTTTCCAAAATTATTCATATTATTCTTCATAATATATTATCCTTTCTAATGTCATAACTAAATATAAGCTGTAATGTAATATAATGTTTGTTTTGTATTTTTAAACTGCATTCTATTAGTTAATGTTTGGATTGGAAAAGTAGACTTTTGTATGTAACTGTATACATATAATAATAAAATTGTATACAGTTACATATACATACCCCCTCATAATTGTAAAACTGTCATTCTAATATTTGTGACGTACCCTCATATTTGAGATAATATAGGAATCACTGCAAAAGAATAAAGCTTATTTGACCTTAAACTTATAGTGGTACAAAAAGAAAATTAAATTTACAGAACAAAAATATATATTCAAAAATCAGTACTTGACGAAGGCGCCACCAGATGGTATTATATATTGTGCATGTATGGATTGAGACTGATTTTTCAACATGTATCCGAGAAAATAAATTGCAGCTAATTATATGTCACACTTGTGTAATTGGTGGCATTCTTGGTGAACAAGACAAGCCATACTAGACAGGCGAAGAAAAAGCAGTGTATGCGGTGTTGTGAGGAAAGTTTGATTTCCAGCAACATGTGGATGAGAATTACAACATTAAAATACACTCCCAGGAAAGATTTGAAGGAAGATAATTACTTTGAGCTCCAATACCTACCTGATGAAACCAGAAAATCTGAGCACCCATGATCAACCCCGACATGCAGTAGCATTCACTACACTTGGTATTCGTCTAGTATGACGTTGGATTATCTACTCTGAAAGATGATGATGAGTTCTAAAGCGTGTAACTCGTTCGCAGGAAATTGAAATGAGATTCATTGGAAAAGACAATTGTTACCGATCAGATGATCTAAATTGATGAACCTGCTGTAAACGGTAACATTGATGATTTTGCGTCAGAAAAATTCCTGTGCAAAAAAATGTGGCCATATAATTCATTGTGAACTGTGGAAACCATGGCAGGGTTTCGACATGGCGTACCTGTAGTAATGATCCAACTTTTCTACTGTCAATGTGATGCTGCAGTGTAAGGTTTG
This sequence comes from Caerostris extrusa, assembly GCA_021605095.1. Lineage (NCBI taxonomy): Eukaryota > Metazoa > Arthropoda > Arachnida > Araneae > Araneidae > Caerostris > Caerostris extrusa. Next base: position 10,702 of record BPLR01000022.1, on the reverse strand, counting down.
TGATTCGTCCAATTCTCTTGAAGTCTACTACTCCACATTCGCATCGCTGTCGTTGCATTATGGCCTATGCTCACTGCAATTTCATAATAAGAACTTTTCACGCATACCTATGTTTCGTCAGTTCGAAATCTTTAACTTGCTGATATGTGCTCCTTTGCCATCTACGAAACATAGTAGTTAAATGTTAGTAAACAATGGCACACTGAATTCATTGTTTTCTTTATCCCTCTATAGTAGAAGTATATAACTAGCAACGCAGTTAACTTACGCGTGCACTAGTACTCTGATATTCTCATCATTTACTTACCACACCATTTTTAAAATTTTATTTTGTTCTCATGATTCCTTCAATATAACAATTTTCACAAACAGTCTATAAATTGGTTGCAAAGGTCGATGGGAATTCAGTTAGATAAAAATATTAGATGCTTAATAGGTGAGATTTTTAGATTCTCGATACTTGATACGAAGTTTTTGTGTTTTCAACCATTATAACTTATATGAATGTTATTTTCTATTTCACAATGAACGAATATATTGGTTTCTGAATAAACAATCGGATCCTGTTCAGGTGAATGAATGTAAAATCATGGCTCTCTAAAATTAATCTCGAAAATCTGGTATTTCTTGTTTTGGTTATTTCAAATTTCTTATTATTATTTACAGTTCTAACGCCTTTTTTAAAAAAAGAATAAACATATAATACGAGTTGAACCACTAAAAAATAAAATTATCTTTTCTCAAACACAAAATTCTAGTTTATAACAGACAATATCCCTTACTAGTTAATAATTAAAATAGATTCAAGAAAAGAGAAAGTTGTTCTTTAATCTATAAATATTGTATGGTTATTTTCATACGCGTTATTTAGTATGGTGCCAATGAAAATCTGAGTAAATTGTAAAGAACAGGTACAAATCTAATGGGAAGAAAGTTTGGTAAATGTTGAATCAATTCATTTAAACAGTGTGTGTGTGCATTGGCAAAGAAAAATGTGCTATCTAACAACACAAATAGAAAAAATATCGTATCTTTTCTCTTAAAAACTAATAAACAGCTACCCCATTAAAAAATTTTAAGCCCCTATCATTAATATATTTAGGCAGCCTTGTCACAATGTAGAGATTCAATCCATATCATCTTCAATTGAATCTTAAATAATCAAACTCTTTGTGTAATTTCTTTAAATTCTTGTAAAAATTCCTGGAAAATAGTATTGCCTCTGTTTAATGTCGTGGTGGACGAACCTGACAAAAATTCAGGCAGTTATAATTGCAGCTATATCTCAGAACCATCTAGCATTTTGGAAAATGTTTTACGTGATTATTTGAACTGAAATTATTTTGTCTAGAGTTCTAGAGGACTTTTTTTAATTTTCTTTTAGTTTATTTCAGGAATTCTTCTAAGATAACAACAAACGATATATTGTAATCAAATATTGAAATGATAAATATATTTTGTGGTGACCTAATTATAAATATTAGTAAAATAGAATGGATATTTTATAAAAATAAAGGTAGGCAATAATTTAAATATTTTAAAGCAGGATAGAAAATGCTTTTTTAAGTTTTTATTGAAGGCTTTCTATAAATTCTTACTTTTGAATGTAGGGTACTTTAGGGATATTTTATTTTTAAGAAAATATTTTTGTCGTAAGTTTAAAAAATTTAGAAAATTTAAGTCTCTAAATTTATATATTTCTGTCGCAGGAAAATTAATATTTTTCATCTGTTTAATAAATAAACACCCATTATACATATATTTTTTAAATAATGCTGAAGACAGAGCCATATTAATTTTATATTAAGAAAAATGGCAAAAAATATTATCAACGCATTTTTAATACGAATTGTATTTAAATTTTTATTAAAATTTCTTTTTATCTTTTTATAAACTTTTATCAAACAATAAGAATTAGAAATGTATTCATAATGAATGTTAACAGGAATCATATACTTTTAGGTCTATAATTCCTGAAAATTGTGACAAAAAAAAAAACCACCTCTTATTGAATGAAATATTTTTTTCTGTGATGAAGTCTAATTTAAGGCAGGAATTAAACTGGATTTGTTTTTTAAGCCAAACGAATGCTCTGATCATTAAACATCACAATACATCTTTAAATTCTCTAGGAAAATGACGTATGCTACAACAATATCTTTGTCGTAAATGTATTTATTAAACTCTTCTTTTTATATTGCAGAAATACCTCTGGCTGTATATACAGAAATCTATTTAGAAGATTTAAATTCATTCAGACCTGTTACAATGGTAAATTTTTATGTTTTAGTTCCTAATCTTTACTGAAAATGTTTTATCAGAAAATTATGATGGTGTGAAAAATTTCTCTACTTTTATGAATTTTTATTCTATTTTAGAGTCAATCCATAAAGAACTTGAAATTTATGTAAAAATTAACTTCTCCATTGAAGTATTTGATTCCTCCCCTCCCAGTATAAAAGTCATTTGGTGACAAATAAATAGAGTTTAGCTAATTTATTTAAATAAGTTTCCTCTTTGAAAAGTAACTAAATCAAATGTCACCCTGCTGACAAAAATTCAAACTCAGTTTAGGTTTCTGCCCAGAAAGCATTCACGAAAAGTCTCAAACAGTGTATTGGAAGGAGATGAACAAACTTAGAAATCCAAAAATATTTTTTATCAGTGAAATAGCAAACTTCAAATACCTAGTGGAAAACAGTATGCATGCTTTTTATTCTGATAGTTTGACAGAAATATAGAAATTAAGAAAATTAAAATAATACCTTTACTGCGATTAGGAAAAAACACGTCATATTTTAGAAAGCATAATACGCCTCTTTACATCCAGCTTACAAGCAAAACACATAATGTATGTTCAAGATTTTTTTGGTGCAATTTGTTTGTGATTGAGTAGAGCGACTAGTGACAGTGGTGGTGTCTTTATTGTAGAAAACGTTAAAAAAAAACAGAATAACTTTTGTACCTTTTCTATGTGGTTAATTTAAAATACATCGTATGTTTCAAAATCATGTAATATTTTCAAGAAAATCAAATCAAATAATTAAAAAAGCTTTAAAAAATTAAAGTAATTTAGACCTTTAAAATTTCTTTAATCTTAGTTTAATTCTTTAAAATTTGATTTGTTAACTTTATTTTGTTATTATAGCACATTATTTTATGATACAATTGTGTATTGAAAGAAGAAGAACAAAATTAGAAGACCAAAAATAATTTTATCAATGAAATATCAAACTTAAAATATCTAGTGAAAAACAGTAGAATGCATTTTATTCTGATAGTTTCATTTAAAAGCCTTTGTTAAATAAAATAATATCATAAATATTTAAACAAATATGTTTTGAAACTTGTATACTACTGTGTCCAAAAAAGTAAGACCAATTTTCAATTTAAAATTCTCGGGGGTTATTGAATTTCAATTTTTTGTTCTTTTAGCTTGCTGGCACTGTCCTTGACATCTGTGTGAAATTTGATGTCAAAATATTCATTAGTGTTTGAGTTACCCTTGGCTTTGTGAGACGCTAAAAACTGATTCCGGAGATTTTTGAAATGTCTGAATTAATTGAGCAAAGAACTTGCATTAAATTTTATTTGCGGAAACGTATAGAATGTCGCAGAAGGCATTCGGTGAGCATTCCTATATCGGAAAGAAATGTTTAGAAGTGGTATAAACAGTTCAAAGAAGGCAGAGAACTCGTTGAAGTCGACTGAAGAGATTCCACGTGAATCGCCACGCACTTTGAAGGCCATCCCTGCCAATGACTTTTTAGCATGCATTGAGGATTGGAAAAAAAGTTGGCATAAGTGCATTGTGTCCGGAGGGGGATTATTTTGAAGGCAATGAAATAAATTTGGAAGAATAAATAAAGAGTTTTTGAAAAAAAAATAATTGGTCTTACTTTTTGGGCACAGTAGTAGATAGTTTGTGATTTGAGAATTTGTATTTGAAGGTTTGTTTGTGTATAATTGTTTTGGAGCGTGTAACCAGAAATGAGCGAGTGAGTACGTAGAGCTAAGACAAGAGACACTACAGTAAATAAAAGTATTAATTCTGGAATTTTACATTGTTTTGGTGTCAGAAACGGATAAGTGTTTTTTGTTAGGTATGTGATGTCCAAATTTCAGCAAACGCGCGTTTTGATCAGCTGTGGATTCTTGGTACAAAGATGTAGAGGTGAGTCTAATTTTCTGTGCTTGTGCTTTCTTTATTATATTGTGCCTACTAAAATGCGAGGCGTAATGCAACTAAATTATTGAAGGTTAGGGCTAACTGCAAATCATATGGATTTAATACTAGTAGCGCCATCTATGCGTCAGCCTACGAACTTTTCAGCCCACCTGTTATATGCACTGTTTTTGCCTTATTTTATGATAGCCCACCTGTTAAAAAGTACACCTATTCAACTTCTGAATAGCACATGTATTCAGTTATGTATTACACATCGCATTAAATGATTACACAATGTGTACATATATCCAATTCTCGAAATGTTTTTAGGATTTCCGTTTGGATTTCTTCTTGAAGCACCATTGGTCTGTACCCCAACACATGTCTGATTCTTCTAGATGAGGCCAGGGAGAAGAACTTTGGAGGAGGAATCACATCCAAATCCATGATCATTAAAGCAAAGGAAGTGAAACACATGTGGCTTCCCGATACTTATATTGGCAACTCAAAGGTGGTAGAAACTCCAGCGAAGGATTCATCGACCAGTTTTATAATCATCAGAAGCGTAGGGCAGCAATGCACCGTGGAATATACATTGAGGTAATTAGTTTCAGCAATTTAAGAAAAAGGTATTTGAACTTAAGGAGACGATTTTGAAACGAAATTTTCAAATACAATTAATAATTCTAATGCTCATAAAAAATATTTTTCAACAGAGCAGTTTAAGTCTGTCACAAATGAGATGCTTATTTACAAAACCAATTTTACTATAATGGCACAATATGCGTTATAATTTAGTTCTGTAATCTCTAATTTTCAGCGTAGTCAATTTTCAAAAAGTTGTTTTTCAATTAAAAGATTTTGTTGAACTTCTTAATGTAATTATTTTCTAAACGCAATATATTCACTTGGAATAGTCGTTAAATTCACATTTCATACCTGTTTCTAAAATACATGAGAATATTGACATCGTAGCCATCCAAGCTTAGATCACTAATAAGTGAATACATGCAGAGTGTCTAACTTTATATCTCATTTAATAAAAATGGCATTGAAGTTAAAGAAATTTTTAATCGATTTATGATAACTAAAGAATTCAGTATGATTACTGATTTTGAATGGAAACAAATCTATCGAATGAAAACAATGGTGGAAAGATTAATAAGCCTTGAAGCTAAATGAATGATAACAATGTAATTATCAATCAGAAAAATCTTTATCAAAACTACTATTTTTAACCTCGGCATGGCGCAAACTCGCAAGAAAAGTGATAACAAAATTTTTTCAATTATTAGAGCATGCGTTAACATTAAAAAGCAATGTAACAATACTTATTGGTTCATTCAGCAACTAAAGTGAGGTAAAAAATGATTTCAACAATACTGCTGTGACCAAAAGTAAAACCAATTTTCAATTTAAATTTCCCGGGCATATGGAATTTCAATTTTCGTTAGCTTGTTGGTACTGTCCTTGACATCTCTGTCAAATTTCACGTCAAAATATTCATTAGTGTTTGAGTTACACTTGGCTTTGTGAGACGCTAAAACTGATTCTGATGAATTAATTGAGCAAAGAACTTGCTTTAAATTTTGTTTGCGGAATGAATATTCGTGTGCGTAAACGTATAGAATGTTGCATAAGGCATTCGGTGAGCAAACTATATCTGAAAGAAATGTTTACAAGTGGTATGAACAGTTCAAAGAAAACAGAGAACGCGTTGAAGACGAAGATCGCTCTGGTCGACCATCCACCTCAACCGACGAAGCTCACGTCCAAAAAAATTAAAGATTTGGTGCTTGCAAACCGTCGATTTACAATTAGAGACCTTGTCGATGATGTTGGAATTTCAAAAGGATCGGTCAATTCCATTTTAAAAGATTTTTTTGTGCCTCAAACGCGTCAAATCTCGATGCTTACCGAAAACACTGAAATTTTTGGAAACACATCGTCGCGTTGAAGTGTGTGAAACAATGCTTTCTGACCATCAGGACAAGTTGAAATGCATCATAACTGGAGAGGAGACTTGGATTTATGCTTACGACCCGAAACAACCGATAAATCGAGCGTATATCGTGACAAAAGTGAAGCAAGATCATAAAGAGTACGCCAAAGTCGCTCAAAAATCAAGGTCATGTTGACTGTTTTCTTCGATTACCGCGGTGTGGTGCATTACGAATTCCTTCCCTCCGGGCCGAACTGTCAACAAGGAATATTATTTTAGTGTTATGCGTAGTTTTTGTGAACCTATTCTCAAAAAGAGGACACATTTATGGAAAGACAACTCTTGGTTTTTTCATCACGATAATACGCCAGCTCCCACTGCATTGATTCTTCGTGACTTTTCTCCGAAACCGAAACCTACAACCACCGTATTCATCTGATTTAGCACCGTGCGACTTCTGGCTATTTCCTAAACTCAAAAGACCACTCCGGGGGCACCGTTTTGAGTCTATTGAAGAGATTCAACGTGAATCTGCGCGCGCTTTAAAGGCCATCCTGGCCAATGACTTTTTAGCATGCATTGAGGATTGAAAAAAAGGTTGGCATAAGTGCATTGTGTCTTGAGGAGATTACTTTGAAATAAACTTGGAAGAATAAATAAAGAGTTTTTGAAAAATTGGTCTTACTTTTGGCACAGTAGTACATACTCTCACAATAATTGTATTATGAATGAGTTAAATACAATGTACTTATTTCAAAATAAATGTATTACTTATGTGAAAGGGTTGATTAGGATGGACGTAAGTTACGTAACAATTATTTATTGTATTTTAAGTTACATACGGACAAACATCAATAGTTAAAAACAAAAACAAAAAGAAAGGTGTGACATTCAACTACACAGGAGGATCCTTGGCCACTACTGAGGAAGTTCAGTCAGTATAAAGAAGGCGCTACTGATGTGCTGCAGTAGATGTTGCCAGATATACGAATGGAGCGACTACCTGATAAATAAACAATAATAACTTTTTATGTCTTCCATAACACTAACAAATGTAAATATTTAAGAGAGAAAAGGAGTTTGAACAAAATTTTTCCTCTTTAAATACAATCAAACGAATTCTTAATGCAAAATTTAATATTTTGGGATAAGTCGAAACAGACTGAGAGCTACTTGGTGTTTAAATTACATTTTTAGTGGTGAAATTGTTTTCCATTATTCGAAATAAATAAATAATAAATTAAAATTCATTTTGGAATGAAAATTTCAATTATCAATTTTCTTGATGCAAAAGTATCTCAAATACTCAGTAGGACTGAGATTAAAAGATGAAGAAATATTATTCACTAGATGAGGATTTTTATATAGAAGGAATTCATTTGTAGCTATACCACTCTGGAAAATTTCGCTGAACATCTTTAATTTTAGACATCTATGATTCTCAATTTCAATATACTTTCAAATTGTCTCGGAATATTTCTTATAATTAAAATCTCAAATTACCAGTACCCTCTACGCCATTTATATCCACAGTAATGTTTTTTATAGTTGGAAATACATTTTTAAGATTTAAAGTCTTTTTTCCGGGTATGTTGTTTGTTATACGATACATAGATTAGAATTTATTTTCGCCAATGAGCAGTGCTTTAGTGAAAATTTAAAAGGTTTTTTTATACCTTTAAATTACCTTGCATTACTTCGAAAATTAACTAAATATATTTTCAATTACACCTAACTTCTGATGCTTTTTGTGCTTTTTGATGTGTTTTTTTACACCTAACTTTGATGCTAATTGAAATTCCTTAAATGAATGAGAATTACAAAAATAAAAAAAACCAACACATAGTAAGGATTATCACCTATATAGATTTGAGTTGTACGTGGAAAGACATGCAAAGGTGTGCAAAAGATATAGAATTATTTGAGACATATTAATGAATCATTAATTAGCATTTTTTCTTTTAAACGCCAATGTTGCATAAAAAGCGCAAGATTAGTTACGAGAAAAACTCGGTTTCTCTTGAAATATCTGTTTTCGACCATTGCTGAGCAGATCAATTTTTTTTCTTAAGTATCTGAATGTCGTTTTCGGCTATTCAATTCCGGTCGCTCACAATCTCGCCTAATGCTCGTAGACCTTACATTTTTTTCGAACTTCTCCAGTTTTTATTGTAATCGATTAGTGAATTTAGTTTTACTGAATAAATTTTTGTATTGTGAATATCACTGTGGTGTTTTTTAACAGTAATCAGTCCTCAACAAACACCCAAAATATTTAGCACATACATATTTCGACACTAATAAGCCTTGCTAATCAAAATAATCTTGCAAAATGGAAAAGTCGGCGTTGTGCATCGCAATAGCCAACAAAGCAAAATGTACATAAACACCACCCATACTTCTTCTCTTGACTCCATGATGGGCCAAGGCTTCCAGAGAATCGTCTTCTATTTCAGGGGTCTCCAAACTACGGCCCGCCAGTGTCATCCATCCGGCCCGTGACAGCGAATAGCTTATTGTTGCTGTAATAAGTTGGATAAAAAACAAACATTGATATGCATACACAATAGTAATTGTAGTAATTGAACCAGCGAATTTAGCAAGCATACGCTCGCTCAGAGCACGTACTTGGCGACTAGTCTAGAAATTATAGATAATGGCAGAAAAATTAAAACGGTTTTGGCGCTTGGTACTTACTGGAGTAAACAGTATGTCCCTAAGGCTGCTCTATTCCATTCTCTGCTTTGCGACAGTTTACAATCCGCTTCCACACAATCTCAACTTTTGCCTATCCCTGGTTCTAGTTCCAAAAAGATTTAGAGTTGAATATCCTAAAAGGTTTAGAGTTGAATATCCTAAAAGGTTTAGAGTTGAATATCCTGGCAAGAAAATTGGAACATAAGTACCAAGGCCTTTCATCAAATTCTTCCAAAAAATAAATCCTCAAACGAATACGTGGAGATTTCTATTTAAACCAGGTTCTGACATTACATGGAGCTTTGGCTCCATACCAGAAAAGATTTTTGATAAGTCTTCTTCATGTCCCTGTGGTGATCTAGAGGGAGACAAGAGAACACTTTTATAATTGTAAGCTTTGGAAAACAGAAAGAACCAAGGGATTCGAAAAAATTTCATAAATCTTTCAATAAGACAGCTAGTACAAAATAAACATTCTAACATCACAATTAAAGATATGATGACAAAAAAAGATTCTTGATGTCTATTGAATATATCTGATTTGATATCTTATGTATATATGTGATTGAACAACTAAGTTAAATTATTATTGTTGTTATTCCGATTTTATGATAACAGGCTATATTATTTATTATTATTTTATTATTATATTTTGATTCATCTACAAGTTGTATGGATTGTATAAATGTATTATTGTTATATTATTGTTGTACATAGATTTGAAAGAATAATTTAAATTATTGTAAAGTCTTAGGACTTAAGGAGAAATTCCTCTACTTAAGTGTTTTTCTTTTAAAATTGTTTCAATTCTTATTGTTTATATCTTGTTGTTGCAAAGATATACACAATCTTTGAAAATTGTTTATTTTTTCAAAGATAAGGATTATTGGACTTTTTTCTTCTTACTTGTTTCTAACTTATAATTATTAATTAATAACTACTAACAAAAAAGGGAATGTCGGTTGAGCGAAATCTTCCAGTCACTACTACAGATTGTCCTATTTTGGTTTTTTATAATTAGATGTTTTTCAAAATTATTTCTTGGAAGCTTATTTTCACTCCCATTGAGAGCTTTCATTTTAGTTCCTCAGTAAGTACAGTTCGGGATTACTGTGTAACCCTGGTCTGACGTGCCGTGGTCCCTAGGGCGGGACGGTAAACAGTAAAAGACTATCCTAAATGTCCGGGAGAAGGGTCCATTCAGCAAACGAAGGGCCTATAAGATAATAATAATAAAAATAACCTATAGAATTCAAAAATCCACAATTCATTCTCGTTCAGCGCCAAACATATTTCTAAGAGCCCCACCATGCTTGCAGCACTAAATCCTACCCCAGTTCAAAGAACTTACCAAATTGGAGAGAAAAACACATGAAATAAGGAACATGTCTCATTTTAAATACAAAGTTACAGTTTAATTAGATAAAGATTCATTTACCTGCACAGCATTTGAATTGCACAACAACTCGAGCAAATCTGAGCTGTTACCTAAGTAATAGTAGCGCTATAAAAAGATTAGTATACATAGAATAAATAACATATAATAAGAAGAATCAATACATCTTAACCTGAAATGTAATTATGAAATATTGCTTAATAATAATTAAAGCACTATTATTTTCCAACGACAATTTACTCGAATGAAGATGGAAGCTGATATCAAGAATTTACCTTACAAAATGCAGTTTATTGAATTATTTTTCAAATATTTACATTTACTCTTTTACCTAAAGAGTGATTTTGATTCAGAGGGTATTGCTATTAAAAATTTTTTTCTGTGCATGATAAAATAATACAAAAGTTATAAAGTTAATAATCTAACATTTCACCAATTTTAATTTTTTTTTTTTTTAATTATTTACCAAGTCAGACATAAAAAAAAGCACAATACGTAA